>JANXJC010000037.1:24007482-24038458 GCA_027564655.1 Leptodon cayanensis | reverse complement strand
CTCGCACTCCAGGCAGGCGAAGTGCTTCTTGTGCCAGGTCATCCCTTCTGCCTGCTGGTAGTCCTCCGAGAAGATGAGCTAGGGGACAGAAAGAAAATTGCTTATTTCCACCATCTCGCCAAGCCGGAGCGCGGCAGGAGCGGGGAGAACTGGCCGCGCGCCTCCCACCAAGCCCGTTAGCCGCGGAGGCCGGGCTTCGGGAACGGGTAAACAAAGGCAGAGGACTGCTCCTGAGCAACCGTGCCAAAGTCACGGGCTGCAGCTGAGCGCCACAAACCCATCAGGTTTTAAACGCAACTAGAGCTGGACCCTTGCTCCGAGACAGACACGGCGTAGCTAGCCGAGACCGTGGGTAACACCCCGCTGCTTCACCCCCTTTTCTTTGGGCATCTCCAGCTCCCCAGAGCAGCCACGGACCCGGCGGCCAGCACCAGAAGGATGCCGCTCCCAGAGGAACGAGCCGGCGGCCGGACCCCGGGGCAGGGGAGCGCCGGGCAGGGGGAAGCCCCCCGGTCCCTACCTCATCGCAGCCGGCGCAGCGCGGCCGGAGGCTCTCGCAGTAGTGGCGTCCGCACCAGGTGGCCCCGCTCTTCCAGAAGTAGATGAGGTCGACGAGGGGCTCGGAGCAGCGGCAGCAGACGAAGCACGCCGGGTGCCACTGTCGGGAGTAGCCCGCCCTGTCGGCGTAGACCACCGGGCAGTCGGCCGGCACCGCCTGCTTGCAGGTGTCACAGCGCTGCAACGGAGAGGCAGCGGGGTGAGCGCGGGGCAGGAGCGAGGCGGCCGCGGTCGGTGCTGGGGATGGGTATTTACTCCTCATACTGACGCGTGGCATCTTTTCGACGCATCGTTCTTAACCGCACGGCTGGTAAGCAGCATGGTTAGCAAAACGGAACGCCACGATCGCCAAGCATGTCCTCAACGCTTCCCGCTTCTACATAGTCTGGAGGACCTACTGTGTGCCTGCTCGACAGCCCCCAGCACCAAGGAGGACGGTGGAAAGAAAACATCTCATTCCACAACTGCTAAGCTGTGTGGCTTAGGTCGTTTTTATCTGAGCTCTTGTTCTGCGAAGGGAAACTTGAGAATACCAAAGCCAGTTTTTACAGCTGTACCAGCTTGGAAGGCCCAGCAAACACACCGGTCCGAAACGAGGCTATGGAAACAGTGCATGCAGCAAGGTGGAAGAGCAAGGAAACACTAAACTGAAGAGAAGGCAATGGTTGCAGCTCCAGAAAAGTGCTGGGAAAAACGTCTCAGTTGTGCAGCAGGACTCGGACAACACAGAGAGCATCACAGGGCACCCACGGCTGACAGAACCAGCACCTCCAAGTCTATCGCTCCACACCCTGTGCAAACATTTGCACCAGTGCTACGTATGGACAGCGTGCCAAGCTGTAATATTATTAAAAGTCATTATAAATATATATTTGCCAGCCTTCCCCTGGAATACTGTTTACTTTCTTCCAGCCAGATCCTCAGGCAGTCAAGAATGGCACTATCCACCATCAGCTAAGTGTCTGGCCTTTGGGACCCACCCCTCAAGCTAAAGCCAACCTTCACTAAGATCCAAAGGTTCTCCAAGAAAGAGTTAAAGACATCCTACAGTGCAGAAGTACAGCACGTCAAAGATGTTATTTTGCATAGAGATTGTGAACTTTGTTCTTTTCTCACTGTTTTTTAATGTATACGTCTATGCCTAAGGCAGATGTCACTCTACAGATTTCAGCACAGTGCTTTCAATTTATAACGGTCCAAAAAGACAGAATTAGATTTGGCTAATCTGAAGATTAATTAGCATCTATGCATACTACGCACAAGACCAACTGGGTTTACTCTTTATCCATGCCTGCACAGCGATCCTGCGATTAGTTAAGAGCAAGCTTTAAAGCTCTCCTCTCTGAAGCTGACAGCTGATGGGCTGTTATTTAAGTTCCTATTTAAGTCTGGATAGTCCAGGTCGGGCTAATAGCTTCTGACTCTGTGCTTTGTCACTCCTGAGAAGAAGTGCTCTTAAGTAGCAGCTGGAGCCTCTTCCAGCAGAGCCCTTGGCTGCAAGGCCAGACCTGCTCACAGTCTCCACAGCAGTCTGGCTCTGGCTATGGCTTTTATGAAACCAAGACGCAGTGTGAAGCAGCTTGCGTGTTGCACGTGTTGTGGTTTCAGCTGCCGTGCCCGACCAGAGCATTTGCACAGCCGCGTTCCCCCTCCAGCACGCTCCAGGCAGCACAGGGTCAGGAGTCAGTAATTTCTCTGTGCTCAGATGATGACTTCGCTTACAAATGCTCTGATTTAAGTCAATAAGCTTCTAATAGGTGGGTAGAAGAGACACAAAAATAAAGTTTCTCAGGAGAAGGTAAGCTAACAGTTCCTGAGGAGGACATCTGGGATGGGGCAGGGACAGAGGAGGGGGATGTCCCATGGGGCAGCTCTGGTCCACGTCCCAAGGAATGACATCCTGATGCCACCATGGCCTGGGAAATGCTGTGCTGGGAGTACAGGACCCCCGGTGATCCTCCCTGTTACAACCCCAGTAAAGCAGCAGCAGCAGCAACAGCCTCTCTGGGAGCCCAGAGGGAGTGGGGTTTCTCTATGAGCTCTGCAAGTGCCAAACTAAAGACAAGTTCCCCACCGCGTCCAGCCCCTTTTGCTAGTTCACAGCATGAGTGCTAAAGAGACTATTCTTTGCACATAGGGAGTTTTCTTAAACTTATTTCTCCCTTTACATGGCAGAAGGTTACCGGCCTGTTTACGCCCACCAAGTGGCTTTTCTTTGTTTTGCTGCTATTATTTCTAGCGTGCCACACATTTTGCTATTGCCTCTTCCTTCACCCAGTCTGGATTTTCAGTAACTGTCCCGCAGTCCTTGGAGCACTTCCACCATGCTGACAGTCATCTCCTATTTTACCAGCAAATCCAGTATAACGAGCAAAGGCAGCGCAAGAGGAGAGACAAAATGTTTCTTGGCTTGGCTTTTCTGCGAGTCTGAAAGGGGATACATCTGCTTACACTGCTCCTTCCACCGCGAAGGGCTTCAGACGCTTCTCTAAGTAGTCCCAAGAGGCACGCCAAGGAGGGAGTAAGCTCAGGGGGGTGCAGAAGCCGAGCTATTTCTGGTCTGCATGAGCAAGGATGCGAAGCTGCCGCGCTCAGTGCGGAGCAGCTGGCAGAGCACTGCTCCCGGCACACCGGCCTCGCTGTCGGCGAGGGCAGACGGGCACCGATCAATTCTGCACCCATCACACGGGACTGAGGCCATACCTTTCCCTACGCCCCGATACCTCCCCAAGGCACCAGATCTGGGCAACTCGGGGACCGGAGAGCCCGATCCTGCAGCCGCCTCCACACTGTCACCCCCAGGGAAAGCGTCAGACCCATCCGTCCCAGCCCTGCTTATCTTGCAAGATCTAACAGCGAGAACAAACACGAGCAGCTTTACAGCTCCAAGCTCAAGTTTCTTGCCAATAAGAACTGTTGAAACACCAACTTATTTTGCTGTTTCTTTCTAGGGCAATTATTCACAGGGCTTTTCCCAAGTATCATATAACTTCCATCGCCCTGCCATTTACACACTAAATAAAAAGCAGCTCTTCAAATTTAAGATGGGATTACAGCTTGGTACTCATTTTACATCTCCATCGCAGAGGGAAAGGAGTGAAGACTTTATTAGCAGAGTTACCAGAGGTGTTGGCCAAAAAAGTGTCCCTTTCTCATAAGCTTTTTCAAACTTGCTTTCTCCACTGGCTGCTATTTTGCAATGAGAGCTCCCACAGAAGGAACTCCCCGGACACCACGAAGAGTCCCCTGAGCGCTCACTACATGGCTGGCCTCAAGTTTTTTGGGACAGTGGCTAATTTTGATCAACTGCCTCAGGATTTGATTTGATTCCACCACAGTGGCTTATAACGCCAGAACAGTTTCCAGTTCTGAGGGGGTTAAAGATGATTTTTATGCTCGGTGGAGAACATTCAGCTCATAGGACAGACTTATTACAGTGATGGGGCCCCTCTCTACAGCCGAGACAAGTTCAAAAAGCTGTTCGAGCTCTGATGCCTCTGACAGTGATTTACATTGGCCCTGTATGTTTTCCTTTACACACCAATTTCAACACAGCTGGCCTGAGTGTGCAGTAAGAGGTTTAACAACCTTAGCACAGGGACCACACAAACACCCAAGGAAATCATTCCAGCTTGTTTCTTGGTGCAGCTTTGGTGCCTTCTGGGTTCATTCTCTTCTAGAGCAAGGGTAGTGCTTTTTTTTTTTTTTTTTTTTTTTTTTTTTCTTTTTTTTTTTCCCCTCCCATCCAACATTCATAAATCCATAGCTCAGGCTCACACCTTGATCTGAAATAGGGTGAAATCAAGCTGATGCCAATTAAGAGGTTTGGTATTAAACAGATTCAAATCCATGTCCTAATTCCAATGGACTCAAATGAAGAAACATCACACAAACTGCTTGAGAATCAGGATCTCCTAAATAAGCTATTCGGCACCTTATTTTCCCCCTATGCTCTTGAACCAAAGGCACTCGTATCTTCTCAAAAAGCCGCCTTCATTCCTGCAGGTCTTCGAGGGCTGGGACAAACATGCTCCCAGCTGAGGACAGCAAGCCCTGGAGCGGCCCTGGGCAGGCTGGTGGCACTTGTGGGCATCACCTGCGGCATCGCAGAGAGCAGCGGTGGAGGGGGGCTCGCGGAGCTTCCTCAGGCTTGGGAGCAGGCGTCATGTTTAACACCCAAGTTTTAGGAGACACACAGGAGATGGTCACACAAGTAGACAGGTACCTAAACCTCCACTTCTGGAGCGTGCTGATCTACATTTCAACCCCGAACACATCAACAACACTAATGCCTCCGGTGTCATTGGCTTCGTGCACTTCATTTCTCAGTCCCTTTACATTCATTCTCTGTCTTCATATAGCTTATTTTGCTCACATCTACTTTCAGCCTCACACATACTGCAAAGTAAAGTGCTCCATCTCATTTTTCTATGGCAGAACTTTTCTTACAGGGCAGTTTTGTGAAAGCCAGTTCAGCATGTTTCAAGTCTTGGGACACAGTCCATTTGTATCAGGTCAGCTGCATTAATTCCTGCACAGGAGATTAAACAAACCCTGCCCATTTTAATTTGAAGGGGGGAAGCAGGAGGTCCATCTTCAGAACAGCAAGAAACCACAGCCCTTTGCAGTCTGCTGCGAGCTGAGCTGCACAGTGTGCTGGTCAAAGTGGATCTCCTGCAACTGCTTTTGAAACAGTTCCATTTTTCAGCTAGTGCCTCTAGAAAAACGATGCTTTAAGCTACAGAGAATAACATCACAGTTATGTATTTATTTGGAAGGACAAACTTGCAGCCTAAATAAACCCTCACTGCTAAGATGACTTTTATTAATGAGTTTAATGGAAACCTCCTTTTTTTGGCTATTTATTTTAGCTTAAAATTCTTTGTCCAATTCAGTATTTTGTTGCAATAGTGAAAAACTTCTACTGTATCACCGGACTCTGAAAGTCAGATGCACGTTAATAGAAAAGGCCATAACGGAGGGGAGACTTTACCCAATATGGAATGAAAACGAAAACTGCTCTTAACATGCTACAACCTCAGTGCAGTAACTAGAGGCTAGAAAAATCTTGCCTTTAAAACACTCAGACACCATTTTTTTCCCCAGCTTTAAATCCTTTGCTGCAAGTCACCCTCACGAGGGCCAGGACGAAATATTTTCACTCACCATATTCTGTGATAAGCATTTGTTCAGCAACTACAATGGCCACTCCCAAAGGTGCTGGGAGAACATAAATCTAAAATGGTGTTGGGGAATCTCAATCATTTCCCTGTGGAAATGTATTTTTATGCCCAGAGACGTGCGTGGTGTGTTCAAAGTCCCCCAGAGTGATTACAGCTCTGGGAGCACTATCTCCATGTTCACGGCTTTGCCTTAATTAGACTGAGCCACCACCTCCTGTCACTCGCAGTCTTTCCACTTGCACGGGTCTGGGAGCCTAGCTGGAAATACTCACTAGCTCACAGTAAAACAGTTTCTGATCTCAAGTACCTGACTGATGCACAGTCACCCAGGGACACGTCACACCCAGTCTTTCAGGGCTGCCAAGAATCCAAAGCTGAAACCACTGGCTCCTACAGCTAATGGAAAGTTTACTTACCCTGGTGGTTCGGCACAGCTTTTGCCGTGGAGGGAGGGAGATGGTGGAGAGGAGATAACCCACCCCTCCTCACCCGTTAGATGGACACCGGTGCTCGGCAGGGCCGGCAGCAGCACGCGAGGGGTCCCACCGGGGTCTTCCCCAGTGCTGTACCTACACACACCGCCATGCAACTGAGCATCACAGCACCGCGCCGGCGGTTTGGGAAAGCACCGCGGCAGACTTGGAGATGCCCGCGGGAGCAGGACTGTGAACGAGGAACAGATCACCCCGGCTGCTGCAACCTTCCCCCGGCTCTAGTTGAGGCCGAATCCACCCCCTGCAAGCTCCCCAAACTCCGAGCGGAGCCGGGGCACCCCTGCCAGCCCGTCCCGCTGCCGCGGCACGCAGCACTCACGTAGTGCCCTCCCGCGGGCGCGCTCTCCAGGGCCCCGTTGGTGGACTCGGGGGGTTTGCCGGCAGCGATGCTCTGGTCCTGCGGCTTCCCTTCCTCCTTCCCGCCGCCCCCCTGGCCCGGCAGTGCCACCTCCCCAACGCCCAGCGCCTCGGCTTTGTACTTCTTCACAAAGTCTTCCATCAGCTTCAGCTCGTCCTCGGCGATGCCGCGGCACTGGGACGGGTCCTGGTCGTACAGCGGGAGTTGTCTCATCAGCTGCCGCCGGCGATAGTATGCCCCCTCCGTCCCCGCCACCGGCTGCATCTCCTTCGGGATCAGCTCCATGTACTGCATGGCCTGGGAGGAGAAAGCACCGACAGTTACCCCGAGGGAGGGCCGGCGGGGAAGCACGCGCTCTCCTTGCGCAGGTGCTTTGTAAAGAGATGCTCCGCTTGCCTTACGGAGCAGTGGCAGAAAACATGCCCCTGCCCCTCCCTTCAAGTTGTTCTAACCTACACTTCAGAAATAAAAGCCTAAACTTAACACAGGTGCAAGTAGCAGCCAGCCAGGCTGTTGGTAATCATTTCATCCTCAGAAAACAGGTTGGGTGGGTTTTTTAAGGAGTTTTGGGTTTGTTTTTTTTTTTTTTAAAAAAAAACCAAACAAACCAAACAACAACAAAAAAAACCCCAAACAGAATCCAAAAAACAGGCTCCCCAGGAAAGCAAAGCAGCAGACTTGCTTCACTAGTTTGCACCCAGATCCCAACACACCCTCCCTTGCCAGCACTAGCTTGCCACTATTCGAGGTAATTTGACAACATGCCTGCTGAAGAGACCAGAAACCCATAAACATCAAAACCCGAGCCCAGCCAGCTTCTCACTGCCTCGTGCCAGGATGGGGAGAGCTCCAGGGAGCGGGTCAGAGGCTGCACCAAGAGCATCCCATAGCCCTCATGGGCTGCACGCAGCATAATTTTACCATAAAAGATCCCCTTTTATGAATAAAAAAAAAAATCTTAATACAAGAAAAAGTGGTCAGATAGCAGTTGAGTCTGTATGTAACAGACAGCCACCAACTCTACCCAACTATTGATTCTGCAGTAAAGGGAAGGTGTTTGGTCACTGATACCCTGCAACACGGAAAGCAAAAGCCAAGAAACTATCCCAAATAAAGACCCCTGCTCAACTGGCCACTAGCCACCGTCTTAAAAAAGCAGAGTAAACCATGATCTTGCAAGAGGTTTGTCCCACACTGAATTAGCATTTACAGGACAGTGGGGTCTGTACAGTTAACTTCTTCTGGCCTGGTGCTAAGGGGAAGGGAGTTTCCCACTCAATGCATTTTCCTATTGTAGTGTGAAGAGCTAAGGGGCAGCCAGTTGGCTCTCTGCCATTCCATTTTAAAGACCAGCATCCAGCTGCATTAGATTTGTTTCTTACTTGGTCAGCATTTGAAAACTGAATTTTAAGAAACTAGAGAAGCAATTAACTGTTCACTGTACACAGTCTGGTTCAGTACAGCTTTTTAAATACAGAAAAGTGCGCACAACACTGAACAACTCGTGACATCTGTAAAAACTTCAAAGTCACCTTCCACCTCAACTACTTTCAGCCAGATTGCAGCATTGCAGGGCAAGATTCCTGTCTGAAGATTTGCAAGAGCAATAGGTAAATGATTTAATGGAGGCAGGGATTTTTCCCTGTTTCTTGGAGTGCATGTTAACATCACCGCACATTATATTAGACATCAACACTCAAAGTATTGTGCCTCTGTGCAACTGCAGGATTGATATCCAGAAGTTTACTGGGGGAGGGCTGTCACCCTGTGGGAGAAGGTGCTGCTCGGGAATAGCTGGTTAGAGAGCTGCAGGATGCTGTAGAAGTGATCTGGTGCACAGATGGCTTTCACAGAAAGTGAGAAATCCTAATAGGAACTACAGAAGCAAGAGACAAGAACTCTGACAGCTCTTCCCAGGCCTCACGCAGGCACTGCCCCACAAAACAAGGATACTGCCAGTGGTATCTGACAACTGGCAAGAACAGCAACCAAAACCTTGATGCTGTATGACCATGAACATTAAGACAGCATATGCTATGCAGTCTGCACTGGCCTGGTTCAGTCACAGCAAGAGCACTAGCAGAGTAGTAACACAGTAGGATCTTAATGGAAGAAATTCTTAATCCACTAAAAACGGGCCAAGACTAAAGAACACTTCTACCAGAGCTACAAGAACAGCACTGCACCAGCACGTGTATCCGAAGTGCCTTTTCCACTCCAGCATCAGACTCTCCATTGCCAATACAAAATGACTGCGCTGAAAGTGAGAGAGAAGAGCAAAGTCTCAAGCCTTTCTTAAAAGTACAGTTGGACTGCTCAGTGGCAGGTTTCGATATCTGCCCAGACATGTGGTGGGATTTCACTCCCTGATCAAGGGAATGCTTAAAGTTATAATTGCAGATGTCATAAAGTGTGGCCAGAGAATAGATCACAGAAAAAAATTCAACCTGACACCAAAAACTGACATGAAGGATAACTAAACATCATTTCTTCTGCTGCTACCATGTATTATTACGGACAAATGCTTTACTACGCCTTAGCACAGATAATTTTGAGGAAGAACATTTTAGGTTTTCACTGTTAACTACCAGATTTTAGAGATTTTTATGATCTGCTCTTTTCACTTTCCCCAAGGACCCTGAATAGCCACTTCATAACTTCTCCAGGCACAGCTCAACAAAAACACGCTCTGAACTTCCTCCTATTATTGGACCATCCACTTCAGGACAACAATATTAAAAACAATCCCAAGTTTCCAGCCTGCCTTCAGAAGGAAATCACTGGAGCAAGTCAGTTATGCACTAAAAGCTTCTGGCCCCAATCCCTTTTAAACTATCCCGAGAAAGACTGGATGTCAGCCATTCTCCTCAAAGTTTGTCAAGCTGATCTTCAAGCTAAAATTCATCAAGTTTCTCTTCAAAGCTCCTGCACCTTGTTTACTTGAACCAAGACATCTTCCAGTCTGTCAAGGCGCTCTAAAGAGTTCCAAAGCTCTCACGAAGCACATACCCTGAGCTGGCCCTTGGCAGCACCGCAGGGACGGAGTTTGCTGCTGCGGGTGGGAGGGAGCTGCCGGGCTCCCCAGCTGCCCCCCCTGCACAGAGCTGCGCTCGGGATCACCCCAGACACGCACTCACAAGGGGGTACAGTCGGGGTTCAGGCCCCTAGAAGAAGAAAGCAGCCCAGCAGCTGCAGAGTTTGGGCATCCTTCTTCACAGCAAGGAGCCGACCCAGCCTGCGGAGCAGTGAAGCCCGGGTTCCCGATAAACCCCGGGCTGGGCAGCGTGCTTAATGAATCAGGCCGGGTGGGAAGAGTGCCATCATTGTTCTCCCCATCCCTCACAGACTCCCCGGTGCCCCATGGGACCCGTGGAAGGCAAACACTGGTTAAACAAACATTCCTGCTGGGCCAGCTCCTACCAGAGACAAGGGGAAGGAAGAGGAGGCTGTGAGCAGCAGTGCTGCGATTAAACAGCCAGGCAGTTGGATGCTTGAGGGTCTCGGTCCCTCATTAAAGCCCAGTGGTCTGCCCCAGTCAGCACCACAGACTCCAACTGCATTCCCAGTACAGACTTCACATCAGCCCCAGTCAGCCTTTCCAAGGGGGTGAGGGCAACGGAGTTTTAAGAAATAATCACAGTCCGCCTCTCGGGTCTGCAGCTGCAATTTCACATTTGTTTCCCCAATTCTTCTTCAAAAAATCTGGTTGCAATTTTCAGCAGCTTTAAACTATTTGTTTAATTGGAAGAGTAAAAGCTGTCCACTAATGACAGTGTAATATATAATGTTTTTAGTACCACAACACAGTTAAAAGCCAGTTAAGTGCTTTCCCTCAAGAAGCACTCTGCTGGCTAACACTTCCACACCCCAAAAACCACTTCCATTCGTTCCCACATAGCAATATTGCTCGCCCAGATGGAAACCAGGCACAGGAGGGAAGAAGGGACTGGGCTGGGGGCTTGTTTTCAGATCCAGCCCTCAGCATGGGACCACAGTCCCCATCTCCCCTTTTTACTCTGACTTGTCTTTACAAAACCTAAACCAATATTTTTATTCAGACCAGACTATGTTTAGCTGTAACGAAAAACACCAAACCCGGGCTCCAGCACCGAATGTGGGAGGGGTTCCTCGGGCAGCAGCGAGAGGCAGAGTTCATGCCCACGCAGGCAGGATGCTCTCAGCCGCAGAGCTCAGCTTCGCTTTCCTCCAGGCCAGCACACCTTGGCACGACGAGCTTCCCCGCTCCTGTCCCTTGCAGGGGGGAGCTCCGCAAGTCTGCTGGGGACAGGCACAGCTGCTGCACCTCGGCAGGGGTGGCAGGAGGGTCCCTGGGCACAGGGGCTCCGAGCCCGCCGCGGCCGGAGGAGTTTTTCCACTGAAGTGATGCTCTTCTGCCAGCAGATGGGCAACCCTGAGGCACAACTACCCAGCTGCCCACCCCGCATCACACTGCCCACCACAGGGAGAACTTAAACCCTCTTCCGCCGCTTCTCCACTCATCCAGCAAATCTGAGCCGAAGTTAAAGACAAGAGCATTACAGAGAAGCTAAGGCACAAAGTAAGCATCGTCAGCACGCTGTTTTGGCTCTGTTTCGGTATTCCTACAGATGTTCATCGGGGGCTGAGGTGATGCAGCATTCAACAGGAAACAAGGCTCCGTTCTGGGGAGGTTTAGGGCCATTCTGTGACCTACAGAGGCACAAGTGAGCACTAGTTGTGCTCCTGGCTAATAAGCCTGAGATGCCAGGCCTATTTTAAGTCCAAGATTTTAATAACTACCTCAGCAAGCAAAGAAAATAATTACCATATTAAAGATGACAGTTATTTTGCCCTTAAATCCTATATCCGTAACAGAATAATTTACAAACACAGCACTGGATTTAGATGCAGCATTACTTCTTTCCAAATTGATTTAATTTCTCTGCTTTTGAGACAGACTAAAGTATAATTTCCTGAAGTGTTTGCTGAAAAAACCCTCCAGGTTTATGGAAGTGTCCCAGCTAGCTACCTCTACCTGCGCTGGCTGACCTTGGGACAGGCTCACACCCAGACTTACAAAAGAGATCAGACTCAAAAAGCAAGGCAGGACCTCCCTCTCCGACAGGGATGTCAAAGCCCAGGGCAACTCCTGCCCAAATAAGCCACCCAAACAGCTTGTCTCCACTGCTTCTCCAGAAGTCCAGTCCAGACCCACGTTGTTTTAGAAGCATGGAGATGGGTCTCTGGAGTTGACTCACAGTCCTTGTGTGTGTCCCACAGCTTGCACGGCTTTTTGCCTCCTCCTTGGTGCCCTCCTGGGGGTGTTTAGGGAGAGGACCAAACCCCAGCTCAGACAGCCCGCGAAGGCCTGGAGGAATCGCTCCCACATCCAGCCAGGAGTTTTGGAGCGTGCAAATGCCTGCGTGGGCTGCACGGGCGTTGTACAACTGGCAGGACAGCGGAGATGGGATCTCTCCTCAGCAGTGTTTTTATTGGACATGAGCTTTACCATAGTAGCAAGCTTTCTAGTTGTAAAGCGCAGTAAGACTTCTCCTAGAAATGTTAGCAAACCTATAAAAACCCAAAGGCAATCCATTCCCCTCTCCTACCTACCTACTCTGGTTATTTATGCAGTTTTCCAAAATATGAAGCGATACATACATTTCTGCTCTCAGAGGCAAATCATATGTTTTACTATTTTCCCCAATAACTTTATTGTAGAGCCGAGTTACGTTCTCCATTAAGTGACACAAACTACCCACCAAACATGCTGTGGATTATCTTACCAGCTTCTGGGTGAGCCCCGGTGGAGCCCACTCGTATGTGATGGTGTCAAAGGTGGGGTCTTTCCGAGAGACGATGGGGTTGGTGATGATCATGCGGTTCCTTTTGTAAATGCGAACCCCATCACCTCCTTTCACCCGGGCGGTGAGCATGGCATACTTGGAGTCTGACAGCAGGCGCCCAATTTTCCGATCGTCCTCCATGTCCGAGCTCAGGCTGTGATCCTCCTGGCTGCATTTGCACGACTTACAGATTTTCCTGTGGGTGACAAGCGAGATCATCCTTTTGATACGAGCTGGGCCCTGGGAGGCATGCAATCATGCGATGGCTCAGCTGTGGAGCATCAGCCTCTTCCAAAGGTTAAACGCAGACGAGGGTTAGGGCATAAGACAAAAAGGCTCCTGTGCCCTGAGCCAGGCACAGGAATTCAGCAGAATTCACAGAATCATAGAATGGTTTGGGTTGGAAGGGACCTTCAAGGGACATCTGGTCCGACCCACCTGCCATAAGCAGGGACATCTTCAACTAGACCAGGCTGCTCAGAGCCCCATCCAACCTGACCTGGAATGTTTCCAGGGATGGGGCATCTACCACTGTGCTGGTTTTGGCTGGGGTAGAGTTGATTTTCTTCACAGTAGCTGGCATGGGGCTATGTTTTGGATTTGTGCTGAAAACAGTGTTGATAACACAGAGATGTTTACATTGCTGCTGAGCAGTGCTTACCCAGAGCCAAGGGCTTTTCCACTCCTCACCCCACCCCAGCAGCGAGGAGGCTGGGGGGGCACAAGGAGTCGGGAGGGGACACAGCCGGGACAGCTGACCCCAACTGATCCCAGGGATATTCCAGACCATAGGACGTCATGCTCAGCAGATGAAGCTGGGGGAAGGAGAAGGAAGGGGGGGACGTTGGGAGCGATGGCGTTTGTCTTCCCCAAGTTACCATTACACATGATAAAGTCCTGCTGTCCTGGGGATGGCTGAACACCCGCCTGCCCACAGGAAGTAGGGAATGAATTCCTGGTTTTGCTTTGCTTGTACACACGGCTTTTGCTTTACCTATTAAACTGTCTTTATCTCAACCCACGAGTTTTCTCACTTTTACCCTTCTGATTCTCTCCCCCATCCCACTGTGAGGGAGGTGAGTGAGCGGCTGCGTGGGGCTTGGTTGCCAGCTGGGGTTAAACCACAACCACCACCTGTCTGGGCAACCTGTTCCAGTGTTTCACCACCCTCATCGTAGAAAATTTCTCCCTTGTATCTAGTATGAATCTACCCTCTTTCAGTTTAAAACCATTACCCCTTGTCCTATCACTACACGCCCTTGTAAAAAGTCCCTCTCCAGGTTTCTTGTAGGCCCCCTTTAGGTACTGGCAGGCTGCTATAAAGTCTCCGGGGAGCCTTCTCTTCTCCAGGCTGAACAACCCCAACTCTCAGCCTTTCCTCACCAGAGAGGTGTTCCATCCCTCAGATCATTTTTGTGTCCCCCCTCTGGACCCGCTCCAACAGTTTCATGTCTTTCTTGTACTGAGGACCCCAGAGCTGGACGCAGTACTGCAGGTGGGGTCTCACCAGAGCGGAGTAGAGGGGGAGAATCCCCTCCCTCGTCCTGCTGGTCACGCTGCTTTGGATGCAGCCCAGGACTCAGTTGGCTTTCTGGGCTGGAAATGCACATTGCTGGCTCATGGGCAGCTTTTCATCCCAGAGGGATGGGCAGCAGCACGGAGCAGAAAACTACGAACTCCTAAGTGCTGTCCCCGGGCGAAAACAGCTGCAGCAGCCCTGATAGACTGCTGCCTCCCAGCCGCTGCAGGGAGCTGCCACTTTCCCTGAACTTTGAAAACCCCTTCAAGCATCACAGTCTCCCACCCTTATCAGCCTCCAACAGCCAAGCGCTAGCCTTGCCTCTTACAAAGCTTTACATGCCATTAAAAAAGTGACTGCTAAAAAAGGAATCTACTTAAGTGTCTACCATTTTAATTACAATAGCTACAAATCATAAAGACAAGTCTATAAGGTGACTGTCTCCTGGCCAGCTTTTCCATCAAACGCTAATAGCAAAAAGGACAAACTGACTCTGATGCAACCCCAAGTATTTCAGCAGGATCATGAAACAAGTATGATTCAAACCAGCCTTTGAGTCAATAACAAAAAAAAAAAGTGGTTCAACCAAACGAGTGTTTTTAAGTTTAGATTTCCAGACAACTGAGGTCTTGAAACTGGGAACTGAAGGCTGCAGGACACAACTGCAGGCCAACATCGTGAAGCCTCCTGAAGCATTTCAGCAAGCAGCACAGACAGCACACCTGCAGACTGCGGGCTCCCATGCACCGCTGTGACAGGACCCAGCTGTGCAGCCCACACCAAACAGGAGCTCTCCAGGCTCACAGAAAAGAGTGAAGTGTTTTGCAAGACAACCTCAGAGGGCCCTAATTCTTGTTTAATTAATGACATCTGGATAGCTCCTTCCATTTCAAAGCCCCCTCTGTTTCTCCCATTTCGGTTTGCAAGCAGATAGGGCAGGGCAGCAGCCCACTGCCCATGCCCAGAGCCAAGCACACAGCACTGGTCGGTTCCCACCAGCTACTGATACTGGGTGGCTTTTACCTAAATTAGTGTTTTGAAGAGGAAAAGCACTGAAAATAAAGTATCAAATAACAAGACATTTCTGGCACTGAGCATAGCATTTCAGCCACCAGGATGCTCAGGACAGCCAGCAGCAACAGCCACCACAGTGCTGCCAAGTGGGACGCAGCACTGAGCCCTCACCAACGGTGTTTCACTCTGCCAGCTCCGCACCCACGCTCGCCCTCAAGGATGAGGGTGACAGCCAGGCACTCGGGACATCTCCTACCAACAGCACCAGATTATCCTTTTGGTCAGCATTTCCCTGCCTCCAAAGCAAGCGAGGACATGTTTGTTTTCACTAATTCATTTCCAAACTATCTGACAGGCTGGGAAGCCAGCGTGCAGCAGGCAGAGGACCCGTGCTCCAGCACGTACGCTGCGCAGGGCGTCGGGCGGCTTGTGCGAGCACGGCGTGCAGCAGCTTCGGCACTGTGCCCCCCTCCCGACGTCCCACTGAACAGCACCAACCACGCAGGGCTCTGCTGGAGACGGCCCCGTGGCAGGTGAGACCCTTCTGCAGGCTGGGCCATTTCTCACCCCAGCTTTCTCCTCTTCCCAAGCCATGGCTTGCTGCAAAGACCTGCACCCGACCTAGCAAAGATAGTCTCAACTCCCAGGGAGCAGGCAACGTTAGCAAAAGTGGAAAAAAAAAACCCCACTGCATGAGAGCCTCAGCTTGGTTTAAGGACTTGTGGATGAGATTTTAACTCAAAAACTAAAGAAGCAGGACCAGTGAGGGAAGGGGGATGGAGGGCAGGGAGCACGAGCATCTTCTCAACTCAGCAGTTGTCCCAGCCAGCCAGCGTGTCCTCTCTGCACCCCCCACCACCACACCCGAGTGGTCCGCAGTTCTTCTTTGCACTCAAAGGCACTGGAATCCGAATATCAACAGGACCAAAGGGACAGTGTCAGGGCAGGGCCCATCAAGGCCAAGACGTTACCTCCAGGAATGTGGCTCGAAGCCCGTGCATGTCCCTCTGCAGCGTAAACACGGCACACCTCTTCCTGACTGCGGCTGGCTCACCGACATCTGGAAAAGAACAGGACACCAGAGTTGGAAAGGCTTTGTCCTCAAAGATTATCCAAGTCTAGAGTACTAATATTGTGGTTTGTCCTTCAGACATTGATTTCTTCAGCCATGCCTTGTGCCCTGTGAACCCTCAAACCTCCCAAATGCCATCTGACCACTGACCATGCAGACCCGCTACAAGTTTATTTGGGATGCTTGGGGTGAAGGTTTTCACCTTAAAGTGAGGGAAGGTGGCATGTCTGGAACAGCACGGAGGGGGTGGCATGTCAAATATGGTGAACATACACACTGGACAGCCACCTTAATCTCATGCACAAAGGCCTCAGAGCTCATTAAAAGGTTATTTTGATTCAGCTTATGTATTGCATATGAATCTGTGCAAGTCAGAAATTTCATGCAGTGAGACTTGGAGGTGCATTGCTATAACCTTGCTTTACTGCAGCTTGGATCTCCTTGGTCTTTCTACAGGGGCTCAAGTGTATTTTGGGAACATGGCACATTTCCACACCTCTGGCACCGGGCTTTACAGGTGGTTTCCACGGTGAACAGGAAACACGGCAAGGAAAGGCTCCAGGGAGGGAAGGCAGCAGAGGGGGAAAAAAGGGCTATGGTTGTGCTCCACTTTCTGCTGCTCACTGAAAGCAGAAGAAAGTCACTTACATACATGTGTGCTCACTGCTGCACAGAGACAGTCCTAATAACCTCCCAAAAGGAGACAGACAAGTGCAAAACACCGCAACAGGAGCCAATAACATTGGAAAATAAGTGTCTGTGCCATGGATTTATCAAACAGGGCTTTTTGGATGTGAAGAATGCAGGAGGGTAAAATGGGAGACAAAACCAAAGTACTGCAGGAAGCACCAGGGAGAAGTGACTCCACGGGACCCTGAATTTCTTAGCCTGGTTGTTTTTACAGAAACTCTCAGACTCCTGTCTGATAGACACGTTTGTTCCCTGTAAAAACAGACTTACGGAAAACAAGGACAGTCCCACCCCCAGGACACGCAGCCCCAGCAGAAGCAATGGCAACATCCCAGGAGCTTTGCCTCATGTCAGCAGATCTGACATCCAGGTCATCCACCTCTGCAGAAAACCTAATACTTTCAGTCCTCAAAAAGCATTATAAAGTGCCAGTCTTGCAATTTTCTGACCACTTTAGACCCCGCATTCTGCATTTTCCATTAAGGCTTAACATGTACCAGTCTCATACCACCATGCCCTTTTTGGTGCTTGCTCCCATTCATCAGGTTTTTGCAGAAGATCTTTAATCCCTCTCAAAAATACAAGCTTGCTCTAGGCACTGCCTATTCATTTGTGTGAACGCATTTAGAGCCCATCAGAAGAACAATTGAGGCTGCAGAGGTTTCTATTGCTGGAGAAGGGTGTTGCCTGTCTAGGCAATCTTAATCTAGTCCATCTGTGTTTCAGTATTATGATAGTCTTTCATTACAAGACCATACACTATTTAAATCAATATTACACCTCCTCCTGCCCCAGCTCCTCTCCCCACTCTGCAGCCCTCATCCCCTCCAGCACCAGCTCCCCAGCTCCTCAAAGCTCCTGCACAGACCTGGGGCACCCCGAGGACTCCTCTGACATTCAAACTCATTCTGCAGCTTTCAAGAGGAAAAGGTTGATGGCACCGAGTTAGGAAATTTACTTGGAAAACCCAATGCTGCTAATAAGGACAAAGCTTGTATGAACAGATGGTTCTAGGAATGGCCACACACTGGTTTGCCAATTTTAAGGTAGACAACAAGCCTTTACACGCTTTTTTTTTCTCCCGGAAAACTATTAAGTCTCCATACAAGGTTGCGCATCCTCGAGAAGGACAGCCCAAAGGGTACAAAATGGCCCATTTCAGCTCACTTTGCCCACAGGACTGCTACTTCATTTGTGCCTCAGCTTGCACCTGTAGTTTTCACCTCATTTCTCACCTGCTGTTTTTCCAGATATTTTTGAAGCCAGTGAAAAGACTTCTCACCATGGGAATTCATAAAAATACATCTTAAAAATGGTCTTGACATGCACACACACTCCACTCTGCCTCTAATATCCAGAAAAATAGGACTTTTTGAATCTTCAGGTGTGTGCCAGCTCTCCAGAAGAGATAAAAACATTTAAGATTCCAGCACAGACTACTTACAATCTTGCCAGTTCTGGAACCATGTGCTAGATCCCTACTAAATGATGGGGTTTTTTAACCGACTCTGATCTTAAGTCAGACAGAAGCTGAGTATAGGCAAGGGACTATGAATGGTTGTTTATTTAATACAAACATCTGGATTAAATAAACTAATTTGGGAAAAGTTCCATTATATACAAGGGGGAAAGTAAAGGGGAAAGCATTGTCACTAGCAAGAACCAGTACATAAACCCCCAACAAGACAACCTGATGCTTCACAGTCCAAGTGTCAGTGCAGGAACTCATAGTCATTTGGGGGTGGCCACCAGCCTGTGACCTCCACATTAATACATAAACCCAGTATTTCACTTCATTGCTTCAGTGTTAACAAGATACTTTCTTGGTAATTTATTCAACCTGGTAATTTGTTCTCCTTGTCCAAATACGACTTCTGCTTCGTGTCCCAGGTCCAAGTTTGAGGTTAACTGCTCTTTACTCAGTCTAAACCCCATGGAAGTACCTACGGAATCAGCACGCTCCAGAACACCCTCGTACCTGCTCTCCAGAGCGGGCTGGCACTACCCATCACCCCAGCTAACTGGAGGATCTGTATCCGGGCTGCTGGATCTGTTCCGGACACCTACCCGACTCCAGATGCTGCCAGGCAATGGCTTGGGAATGACTGTCCACTGCCAAGGGCAGGGTGAGCATCCTGAAGCCTCCCAGCTGGCAGAGCTGGGATCAAACGCATGGTACTCCACACCACCATGGACTGCACAGCCAGCTCACGGATGGATGGACAAGTCCGACAACTGCTTCCGACAGTCCCTGTAAGGCTTACCGGACCAGCTGGAGCGAGGCAGGCTGCTCCCTCCCACCCGCCCACCTGGCACAGCACCTCTGCCAGCACCCCAGGAACTGCTTTTGAACTTCCACTGTTCTCTCACTGCAGTGACACGTTTACTCAGTCCAAACAACTACAGTAAAATGGATCACATTTAACGCAGCAAAAAGACTCAGCTCTTATCTTAAATTGCCATTATTGTTTCACTTGAAGAACAAACCCGTTGGCATCAACAAGCGATCCTTGCCTTTGGGGTGTACAGAAGCCGATCATCCGTTTCCTTAAAACAAAACTAAACAAGTCCTAGCCCTGATCTTTGGCCACATACAGGTTCAGACCTGCGCAGAAGACCTAGTCACCAGCTCTCCCATTTGTGCACTTTGCACATGCCTTTGCAACCAGGAACGCCAGATCTCCCTGGAAACTCTCGTCTGCAGGTGTCAGCAGCACAACTCACTGCTCCTCACCGTGCAAGATAGCCAAGAGTCCGAAGTCACAGGAAAACACGTGGGGGAAAGGATGCAAAAATTGAGAGGCTCTTCAAGGCAACACGCGGCTCCTGAGACGGCTGAGGCTTACCTCCCCTCCGAGGCGTAGGTCTGCAGCAGGAGGGGAAGGTGCTGGGACGGCGGCTCACCCCACCGCTGCCTGCAGGGCAGCTCAGGTGGCCCCGTGACATCCCAGGACATCCCTGTGGCGCAGGCAGACCTCGCCAGGGCAGCAGGAGCAAACGGAGCTGAGCCCCCTCCACGTGGGGACGGGGCACTTACCCATCGCCCTCCCCTGCGAGCTCGGACCTCTCCGGGCAGCATCTCCTCGCGATGACTGGAAGCACAGCCACGTCTCTATTTGGAGGACAGCGTTATTCCTTGCTCCCTCAGAAGTGAGGGAGGTTTGAGCCACTCTCATTTCCATCTCTGCGCAGGGGCCAAACATAACAGCGCCGCTGCCTGTTTTGCGGGCTGCCTGGTCAGCAGGACTTCCTGCCCAGATATGGAGCTTCTCCTTGCAGCTCCGCTCCAGCTCCTCAAATATGCATAAAAGGAGATTTCTTTAAAAAAAGAGACACATAAGACACTGCAAAAAAAGCCCCAAACCCAGTAAGATAATGCAAAACAAATGCTCCCATCTTAGACTCCACCTATGCCCAAGCCCATTTGGGAACAGCAATGTTAAACAAGGAGATACTAAAGTTTAAGATAAAGAGTTTGAAGACATTTGTAATGCTTTTCAAAAAAAGCCTGTGTCAACAAACTGCTTGGAAGAAAAGCAAATTCTGCTCACCATGACTAGATATACAATGCATTTTAACATTTCTGTTTTGGCTTTTTTGTCTTGTAGCATTCTTGCTATTAAAAGAGAGAAAAGCAAGTCAGTGCAGAGGAAATTCTTAGGTAGTGAAATGATAGGAAATTGAGGCCATTAAACCCACAAAAACATTTCTGAACAATCTCAGGAATATGCCAGTAATACTATGGTTCACTATTTTACTGGCCAAAGGCAGGACCATCCTAGACACTGGTAAGTTCACTCAGTGGTTGGAAAATAGAGTGCCTATAATGACAAGGAAGAAGCCCAAATATGGCTCCATCTTGGTTTAGAGTTTGAGGACTCCTTTGAAAAGGAGCACTGGGCTTCCAAGGCAGGTCTGGTGAGACAGACCCCTGGTTAGAAGTTATGAGAAGGTCAGAGTCCAGCTCCACCAGCCTGCTCCATTTGCAGCTCAGCTGAGACTCCTGAAGGTTTTTTTTTTTCTGTGTATCATCACCCTCTGACCAGCCCAGCACATCTTGGCCCATGACCCTTTGGCAAAGGGTCTACTGAAGCTAGTTTGACAACTGAAGTTTGGTGTGAGGGGACACATGGAGATAACGCTGTTTTCACAACCACATGACTTGAAAATCCTTCCAAGAAGTGGAAGCTTCTTTCCACTCTCCTCACCACCAGTTCAGTGCTAGAGATTTAGTACATCCACAGAGGAGACTCCAGACTAAACTTAGTTAAGTGTTTCCCAGTGAAGGCTCCTCTAGGAACAACCATGCCATGCCCAGGCTAATGCTACAGGCAGACAAGCCAAACTTCTAGACCACAAATGGGCTGAACTCAGACCTGCCGGTGCTCAACAGACACACCAGCTATCATAAGCACAGGCCCTCAGAAATGTCTCCTTCCTTCTTAGAGTTGCATTTACCCAAGTACTTTCCTCTTAGGTACAACTGGATATATATGGACACAGAGTCCCATTAGCTATCATGGCTTTGTGGTCTCCACACACCGAGTCCAAAGCTGTAGTGATAAACAGCTCAATGCCAAAAGCATCAGTAACGGGATGGCTGCTGAGATCCTCCTGCAGACGGTGATGAGCAGACTGATGTACTGTACAGTAAGGAAAAAAGTGCCTTGGGATGTTTGGGATGCATTTAGTATCTCTGCTTTGTATAGTCACAGAAGTATGGGGTGGCTGCAGCACACCGCTCCTGGGACACTCATTCTGTGAGACCCAACTGTTTTATGGAGTAGCGAGTAGAAGAAATTAAATGCAATACAAAATTTTCACAGAGCTTACAAAAGGCCAGTTAGGAAAAGCTAACATCCTAACGTCCTCTGCTAATAGCTGCTTTTGTGTGTGTGGAGAGGTTGGTTTGTCTCAGGTCATTGCAGAATTGAGAAGTCTCACTGAACATCTGTAACGCACAGGTTAACCCACCAAGTGCCATGAGAACCCATAGCAATAATCTGCTTTCCTTTAAGGACTTTAATGAGTTTGATACATGCGGGAAATTGAGCATAATAACAGCAGACCAATACCTAATGCAGCCAAGCATGTGCCTTGGGCTGTTTCACTGCCTGCAGCCTGGTCCTCCCAGCCAGAGGCTGGTGGGGGCCTTTCCTGGAGAATTTGCTACTGACACTGCATAAGGGAAATGCAGTCACAAATCTGGCACTTGCTTTTTGGTGATGCTTAGTTTTTTTCCTTTTCTTTTGCTATTAGACTGCTCCTTATACCATCTTTCTTCAGCTATGCACAAGGCACAGGGTCAAGACAGACTTGGTAAATTAGTTTTGAGCTCCAGCAGAAGCATGCTACATGCCATGAGACCACAGCACAGACCAAGGACTTTAAGTGACAAACAAGGCGGAAACAGGAAAGCGGAGCCAGCTCTAGCTGCTAAATCAGTCACTGTAACAAAAGGATGATAACTGAAGCAAGGAGATCCTTATCTGATCAGGGATGCTTAAACTGTACTCCCTTGGAAGACCTTTAGTTCTCTTTTCTCCTGCATATCCACAGGGACCTTGGTCTAATCACAAAAAGAGTTTGTAATAGTCCTGCTGATGGGAAACAGACACCTTGAAAAGCCAAGATATCTCCTAGCAGGACGGTTTCACCATTAGCAGTACACACACCACGTACCACAAGAAAATGCCGGGCAGCTTCAGCCAGGAGAGGACATCCCTTTGGTCAGCAGCAGCACTGGCCACCGCACCGCTGCCGAGGGCAAGTGGACCTGTAGGGTCACGAGCCCAGCTGGCAGACTAGTCTGGAGTTGCATCCTCAGAGGAACTCAGGCCTGAAATAAGGTCCAGAGTTCCGGCAAGTTTGGCCAATGTGGTTATTAATCAAAGACTGTTGGAGACCCATAAAACTCCCAAGAGCATACACCCTCCTGCAGGAGTTAGTTTCACACCCAGCGACGGGGCACGAGGCAGGACTCTGCTCGCTCCAACTCGCTGTGCTCGACGCCGGCGGAGAGCACAAGTGCCGTACGAGCAGACCCACGAACGGGCCGAAGGGTAACCCCACGAGAGCGTTGTTCCTCGCCGGCACTGCCGCACAAGTCACCCGCTGCTCTCCAGCCTCTGAAAGGGCTTTTGGGACCGGCTGGCACAGCCGCAGCTCCAGAAGGGACTGGCCAAGCAGGGGCCTCCTGCTTCGGCAGAGGTGTCCGGGTCCTGAAAGCACTTATTGCACAACACCTTATTTGGAGACTAAAAACAGCGATGGAGACACATAACTACCTCAAGTATGTTTTCTCCTCCTTTTTAGGGAGGAGAGAGGAAAAGCTGGTTTCCAAAAAGTTACTGCAAGTTCACAACAGCCCTTCAGAGCCGAGGTCCTCGTTTCACCTCTCGTCACGGTCAGACCGCTCCCCAGTGCCCATGGCAAGTTCAATATAAACCCTTCTGTGCAGCCTCTGGAAGACCCTCACGCAGTCTCGGCATTTGATATCCTACCCCCATAAATCACAGCCAGGGCAGAAGAGAGCTTAAGGGACCACATGAACACTTTGGGTGGGGTTCCTCCAGCTGCAATGAATTTTGGAGATTAACAACTCTAACTTTGAGAAAGTCCCTTGAACAAAGAAAAAAGGGAAAAGTCATACAATATCCACATGTGTGGGACCAGTTTGCTCACCACAATTGTTGAGGAGTTTAGGGATGTGGATGGAGAGCAATTAATTTGTCATCATTAGTTGACTATAACAGAGCTAAGCTTGCATAATAATAGGGAGCTAACTGAAACTTCCTTAAGGATTTCCAATAACTGGAGGGTGTAAGTGTTTACATCTAACAGAAGAGGTATCTGTATCACAGCAAGGGGAACGCTGCGAGCTCTGGAAAATTACACCACCATCGGTTAAAGCTAAACAGTATTTACACAGGCTGCAGGAGAAAAATCAGCCAAGCCCAACAGCAAAATATTAACACATCCAAGGGGCTGTGTTTTAGTTAAAAGCAGGAATAAAGCCAGACTCTGTACACACAAAAAGCCTCTTTGGCTGCATTTCCCTTCCTATTGTGGGTCCAGCAGGGCAGATTTGCTGTAATTGTCTTATTATACACAACCATGTGTTTCACCCAACTGTCCCCTCTCGGCATACGTGCAATTGCCTCTCCTCCAGGAAGGGCGAGCTACCTAGCAGCCTGTCTGGCCACAGCTAGGGACTTTGAACTCTCTCCTCAAAGTACCAGCAGCATGTAGCATCAGCTGCTGGCCAGAAAAAGCCTCTCTGGGATGCCCAGGGACTCGGTGGCACGAGCCTCCCCAGCAGAGAGAGCTGGCGAACCCACCTGCTGCCAGGTGACCCGGGGCTGGCTGTCCAAAGCAGCCCCCCAGCCCCACCGAGACCCTGGGCTGAACTGGGGAACTGCCCTGGCTGTGTCCGAAGCTTCCTTCGGAGCACTTCACTTTGAGCCAAGCACTTGACCTTGCTGCCCGTCACCTCTGCGAATCCACAGGGCATCAGCAGCAGGGACAGAGCCATCACCAAGACCCAGCCTGGGGCATGCACGTTATGAGGTTGCCCTAAATTTAAGGCGAGGCAGGACACGGTTGTGCTAGCAATGCACAGACCCTCTGCTGCTCCCCCCAAATCTTCTGGTAACTAGAACTACCCTAGTTCTGAGCCCATGCTGTTCTGTACACTATCAGGAGCCTTAAATAAGGTATCAATGTTTCAAATAGCTATATGGAGTGACGGTAGTGCCCAGGTTAATACTCACTCTGAACTAACAAGAAACCCATGTCAAATAGTCTCACTCCTATTTTAATTTCCTAATTCAAGCTGCAAAGCACATGCACTAGAAGAAATAAGTTTCTCATTTCCCTGGTCACATTACCAAGACTGTTTTTCCTTTCAGTGGTTCCTACACTGGCAAAACGGTCACATCATTCCAACAAATCTGAACTCACAGGTGCTTGGTTAAATGAGGCCCTTTGATTTTAATAATTTGGCTAGCTTTTGTGTATACATTTAAGTGCAAGGGCAGTTATCATTAACACTCCTGAGGGTATCAACGTATCACTACCTGCGTATCAGCACAGCAATGGTGAAGGCTGAGCTATCCGCTACAGCTCCGCATTCACAAAGCACGATTGAAGTACCCATCAAAAAACAAATCTCATTTTCAGTGTAACCTAAATGATGGTCCAGAATTTCAGATGAACACAAAAGACACCGAAAACTTGGCCTAAATGTCCCAGTGGTAAAGGCTATATCTGAAAAAACCCACAGCTTTGTTTAGCTATTTAAACAAGTAATTACTCTGAATCCTAAAATACCGACTTAAGGTCCTTTTACCACATAGAAGAATCCCAAAGAATCCTCTCCTGGGTGGCAGAAACCTCCTTTCAAGAGCTGGGCCTCAAGCACCTTAATTCATAGTTTGGATGGGCAACGCCTCACTCAGCATTTTCCTAGACAGCTTTCCCATCTTGGAAAACCTCTGAAATTCCTTGAGGAAGGGGATCACCCGCTTCTCATTAAACCTGCTGCTTAAACTTTTGGGGAAAAGTTACCCCCAAAGGACATCACTGGAGAGCTGCGAGGATCCAAAAAGCTCTTTTGTGGAGTTGTTCCTCAGGATGCAGTGCTGAGCACAGCCTGGGGCGAGTGTTGCTCCAACGCAAGAGGAGCAGCCGCTCATCCGACCCGAGAGCTGGCAGAGGCTGGAGAAGCAGACCCCTCGGCCCCAGCTCGCTGCGGGTACCAGTGTGGGAGCCAACGCTGCTCCAGGCGTCTGCCCGGGAGGGCACAACCGCCAGCGATGCCACCCCACTGAACCCACCTTAAATGCACATTAAGGCAACAAGTAAGCGAGATACTGAAGGAACCCAACACGCAAGCCCTGGGTGGGATGAAATCCCCATGTCCCGGCTGGAGGACAGGGAGTTCAGCCTGGGTTTGTTTTGGCTCATCCCCTCTTCTGGAAGAGATACTCTACAGATCTCACATGCAAGAGCCCCATCTGGTTTCACCGCGCTGCCATTCACTAGGGAAGATGTTTGCTGCTTCTGCTTATCAGGCAGAGGCAAGGTCTGGTGGCATCCGTCTGACAGAGGTCGGCTCTGCTCCGCACCCAGCCCGTGCAAGCGTCCCTCGCCCCAGACATACATGGCCTGGGAGTTTGCATGCAAAGCTACAGCATTTGGCCCAAGTGAAGCATGAAAAATGTTAGCTCTAGGGGTGCTCCTAGGGATGTGGAGTTTTCCTTCCACTTTGTCAGCATCAGCACTAAGGACGCTGATACACCAGAGCAGAAGAGCCACAGCAGCAGACCTGCCACTCCTGAAGCACACTGACCTTGTCCAACAGTTTTACATATTGCATATCGCACTAATTTTTTCCCCTCCTGCTGACAACTGGCAAACATCCTCCTTGACTAAACCTGATGTCTGGTGAGGTCCAGTTTCAGGTGGGCTTGGGAGTCAGTTCCCAGTACTGGCACAGAAAAAACTGTCCCAAAGGTGCCTTGGACCAGCCAAAGGCCAGGCAGGAGGGCTTCCCTCAAGTGGGAAACTCAGGGCTGTGCTGGACAAACTTTTCTGGATTTTAGAAGGGGCTCCCTGACAGTGTCTGCAAGTGGAATACATTTGCAGAAGGGCAAACAACTATTCTTAGAAGCACATTAGTCGATACACACACTTGCTACTATAATTTTGACCGAGAACAGCAAAGGATTGTTTTGATTTATTTTCTTCTCATTTTCATAGACAGAAAACATCTATTGTAATCATGACCTGAAAGCAATTTGTTTCCCTGCCAGATTCTGAGCAAGCAGAGTTATTCAAATTACCACACTCACAGAAAAAAAAAAGTCACTTAAAGACTGTCTTTCATCTCATATTCTCTCTATAGGATTTAAATCACCAGTGAATGAGTTTGTATCACCTGGAATACTGGAAGCACTTATTGATATTAAACTTTGCAGAGTAAGAAGTTTGTTGCCTTTTATTTTAGCAACATAAAGACCAGAAAAAGGCACCGATATCTGAGAAAACTATTTCAATGGAGCTGCCAGATCTCAACCTACAGGATGACAGAGATACAACAGAACCAGAGCCTCTGCAAATATCTCGCTCTTCCAAGAGCACATAGTTGGCAGCATTCCTTTCTCCACTAACAATGTGTGAATTAATGATAAGAGAAGGGCAAACTTTGAAAAATAAGATGAATAGATTTTTCCACAAGCAAGACAGTGCTTCAGACACTTGGTCTTAATTATAAAACCAATCCAAGCTGTGAGTAGGTGTGTGGAATGGAAGAACCCACCCAAATTTAATTAAACAGCAGCTGTGCTGAGTTCCAGAGTGCTCAGGTAAGTGTCTCACTAATCACCAATTACCTTCACTGAGCCACCTTTGTCCTTCCCACTTCCAGCACAAGGAGAAAGTGCTGAAATACCATCAGGAACGGGGTCCCTCCGTACACTGACATGTTGTGCTTCGGGAGCTGCTTCCATCAAATATCTGTACAACACGACTGATTTAGTCCTCCTAAATATCTTCTCAGCTCTACTGTTCACATTTTACAGCTGAGGAGATCAAGACACAAGAAGGCTGAAGATGTGCCCAAGGGCACAAAGGCATTTCACTGCAGCTTCACTGTATCAGCCCCAAGGTTTCCATAGGATCTGGCCACTATCACAACCCCCTCCAAAATCTCAAAAGGCCCATCCAGCTGTGCAAGAATGACAAAAAAAATGGCTTAGGCATGAAATGTTCAAGAGGAAAGGTATAGTAAATTAGCAGCCCTCTGACAGCGACTGCAAAGTTGTCACACCAGCCTCTGGGGCTGTAGGTCTGGTTTGTGTTCCCATCCTAAACATCCAGATCCAGGACAGGTGCTTTAAACTAGGAGAAATACTGCTCAGTTACTGTATCCTGGTGCTCTGGATCAAGACACATGGCTGACAAGAGCTGGCTGGCTGTCCTCCTGCAGACTCCCTGTTGTAGCTGGCACTTGTGGATGCTCTTTGGTAGTCCAAGCAGACTTGGCAGCACATGTGATAGGAACACAGAGGGATTTTTTTTTCTTTTTTTTGGCCTGGAGCTTCATAATCTTGACACAAGTTATGCTCTTATATAGAAGGAAAATAAAGTGAGATGTTTGAGTGACACATTTCCAGGTCTTCAGAAAGAGCAAATGAACAAGTCCAAGTTAATCTTGTGGCTGGTGATGCCCTGAACCCTAATGCAGAAGCTGAAGGGCTGTGCCACCTCAAATACTGGTAGGGCACGGGCAACCAGCCACAATGCTTTTGGGTAAATTTGCTTTCTTATGTTCCTCTGATAAGATTACAGTAGATTTTTCATCCTATGACAGGTTCCTTCCCAATGAAACACTATCTGTAATACATAAAGACTATGTAAAAGCTAATCCTGACAGAATTTAGCCCATTGAGTAAGGAAGGCAATAAACCCTCAGCATTTAAAGCTTCCAACAGACAAACAACTGCACTAGAAAATAATGATATTTGCACAGCAGTTTGTATACAACAGCCACCCAGCTGCTTTAGTGCTTCAGTGCTTCTCTTAACCAAGGCTTTAACATTGCAGGCACAAGCAAAAGTTACTTTCCTAGAAGCGTGTATTTTTGCATGTCTGAAAGGTACAGCTAACAGCATCCACAGTTTAGTACTAGCAGAAAAAAAAACTTTCCATTTTCCTTATTTCCTACTACTCAGCCATCCTCCTCCATTTCCCCAGTATTTTTATTTGCACTGTTTGACTTTCAAGTGAGCCAGCCAGCATGCTCTCCTGCTCACCAGTGCCTATTTTAATTCACTGGGATCACCCCCCCACCCCCGGAGACAAGGAAGAAGAGGCTTTCCTTTCCCTAGCCTCTCTGATCGATTTGGAATAGCCATTGCTTACCAGGTTTGAGATATTGCACCTAGTGAGCTAAACATTAACAATTTATGATACCTTATCTACCAGCAATTAAGTCAAAGCTGCTATTCACTTCAGTTGTATCAACTGCTTTTAATGTACTTTGCATTTGACTCATGAAAGCACAGTGACCTGCAGGGGAGGGCAAAACCAAAACACCCAGCAAGAGGAAAGAGTCCCCCATTGCAGAGGAAAATAACAGCTCTGGAGCAGTTTAGAGCCTTCAATAACTGAAGTACGGAAGTCAAGGGGTTCAGAGTAGGTGAGATGGTAAAAGTATGAGGAATCAGGCTGGTAACCAGCATTAGGAAACTCTTGCTCTTCCAAAAACTGCAAATAGCTGCCCTGAAATCTCTCCCTTTCTCTGAGCCCCATCTTTAAACGGAGCAATAGCTTCGAGCTAGGACATCTGAATACCTCTTTTCCTGAATGGCTGAAATACAATATTTCCTTTTTAAAAGGGAAAAAAAACCCTCAGCCTAAACAAATACTGCAGACACTGCCTCCCTGCAGGACAAGAGGGATTTTGTAACATGTAAATTTATTTTATGGGACTCAATTTAGCTCCGAGTCCAAGTCCCAAAATAAAACTCTTTAACCCACGTGCTGCTTTATTATTTCATATCTATAAATACAGAGCTAAGCAGGTTTCTGCATTAAGATCAACATCTGTTTGCCCGTGCCAGCTGCAGCAGCGCTTCCTCCCTTGGGCTCCAGCAGCAATGCCGGCCTCAGAGCAGGGGTTTCAGCCCCACACGTACAAACCAGCTTTCACAGGGGGGCACAGGGGTGCTACAGCCATCTCCCCAGGCCATCAGCCACGTGTAACCCATCACCGACCCAGGGACCAAACCCCTTGTCCATCAAGAGGAGGCTTTACAGAGAAGGTACCAACTTGTCATACGAAAATCTGAACTTCTGCTAATGGAGACTATGACCAGCAACCGTGAACACAAAAGAAGTGTCCAAGGAATGAACTCTCAGTGGTCTAATTGTTAAAAATTATGAGGTCCAACTTTCAACAGCAGAGGTGAAATCACTTGTACAGTTCCTGACAGCATTTACACAAATGAGCACTAGCATGTTTAAATGACTAAGGCCATGGCTTTGCAGGCATGCTCGCTGCAGTTAAAGCGCTTGCCATCTTTATCTCTGCGTGCCCAAATTGCTTAGAAGTGGTTTTGGACAGAATAGAGATTTTGCAGATGTATCCTGCAGAAGAATACTTCTGGGCATAACCCCTGTTATTTGGGAGCCAAGTGTCTTTCCCTGCAAAGCCAGCCATCTGCCCGAGCGCTGCGGAGGATCGCTGAGGGCAAAACACAGCTAGGGGTTCAGCCCAAGTATCCTGTACACCTTGATCAAGGCATACAGTTTATGAAAAAATAACTGAAAAAACTGAGTCTCCAACATATTCCTCAAGTTTTTTAAAAAGCTCTAAATTTTTGGACTTTACAAAGGGCACGTTCCCAATCCTTAATAGTGTTCCCATCCACATCTGCAGATATACACAGAGGAGTCTTCAAGCATCTGGATACTTTACTGATGGAGAAGGGAGGCTTCTGCCTCTCCCTGAGACCCCAAGTCACCCAGGCCCCCGCATACTCTGGGGCTGATTTATCACAGCAGCAGCAATGCTTTTTTCCTGTCCTACAGTCAGCTTTGGGTGTTTGCAAAAACCCATGCTAAAGAACTGAAGAAAGAAAAAGTTAGAGAATTAAAATTTGTATTAACTGAGTAAGCTTTACCTTGGCTTTGAACAGGGCTTTTAGCCTAGTGGGTTATTTTCTTCTCCTGACAAAAATGAACTGAATTTAGTGAGGACAGTACACAAATCCTGCTGCCTGCACAGTCCAGCTGAACCAGCTCCAGTAACACACAAAATGCCAGCCATCACGCTTTATCTTTGCTTTGAGTTTTAACTCTCCATTTAGAATTTAATCTAAACAACCCATTTGCCAAACAGAATGCCGTCCCACTCATGCTGTTTTAATTTCCTCAGAAAGAATCCCATAATACACTAGGCAAGACATCAACAATAATTAAACCCAACAGTGATTGAAAATCAAATTTTCAGGGCCTTGCAACAAGCCCTAATGAGTTCCAGACTTGCCTTCCCCGACTTGCTCAAACTGGTTGTGTGACACTGCCAAGCCAAATTAGAATTTGACAGTATTCCACCCCATGCCCAGGAAAAGTGCCCTTCTCATGATTCAGGAAATTAAACAGCCGTCTACTGCAAAGACGCCCATTTGTCTTTGGACATATATTATTCAGACAGTGATCCAGGGCCTGTGTTGGGGGGGGGGGGGGGGGGGGGGGG
>JANXJC010000037.1:23948905-24004763 GCA_027564655.1 Leptodon cayanensis | reverse complement strand
ACCGTCCCGGTAACGCGGGTGCTGGGGGGGTCTCACTCATACCCGGGAGGGGTCAGCACCCCCCGCCTTAGGGAAGCGTTTGAGCAAGCACAACCGCCGGCCCAGGGCAGGGGAGAGAGGCGGCGAGGGGAGATGGGGAAACCCCCACCCGAACGAAGTGAAGCCGGACGGCCCCGACGGTGAGGGGGGGTCCCAGGTGCGCGCCTCCCCCGCCCCCGCGCAGCACCGCTCCCGGCACCGCGCAGCCCCGGCAGAGCCCAGACCGGGCACGGGACACCCAGCGGGGAGAGGAGGGCAAACAGGACCCACGGGGGGGGCCCAGGTCGGTCGGTCCGTGTCCCCCCCCGCCCCGGACCCACCTTCTGCACGCCGGGGCTCAGCTCCATCCCGCGCCGCGCCCGCCGCTCGCCCGGGGCGCGCAGCCCGCACCGGCGCCTTTCATTGGCGAGCGCGGCTGCCCCGATCCGCCTTCAGCCAATCCGCCGCCGGCGACAAACTTTTCTGTCCAATGGCGTGCGGCGGGGCGGGGCGCGCTGGCTAACGCGCGCACGTGTGCGGGGGCGCGCCTTTCCGCGCAGGACAGCGCAGCGCAGCGCGGGTCGCGCCGCGGCCCCCGCGGCTTAAAACAAAGCGAGGGCAAAGAAAAAACAAAAATAGTGGTTTTAAGAGCTCCCGCCCCAAAGCGGCGGTGTCGCGGAAGGGAGGGGATGGGGCCCGGGGGTGCCTGGTCGGGGTGGAGGGACCTGGCGGCTCTCAACGCACCTCGCCTTTCCAGGCTGGGCTGTCCTGCTGTCCCGCCGTCCTGCTGTCCCCGCTGTCCCACTGTCCTGCTGTCCCAATGTCCTGCTGTCCCCACTGTCCCGCCGTCCTGCTGTCCCACCATCCCAGGCTCTGACACCAAGCTCAGGGAAACGGATTTCCCGAATCAGACAGGAATGTGCTGGGGCAGTTTATCACCGATGACACACAGGGAACGTTTTTAGCAGAAGAAACTGTCCAAAGCCATGTTTCTCCCGTTATTTCAACGTATGTTAAGCGTTGAATGACGCTTTGCCTTTTGGGTTATTTTTTACATGAAATGGCAAGGTCGTCTTTACAGCTTTCAACAAACATTCCTGCCTGCTCCTGCTTTGGCCAGGAGGCCCGGCACAGAGCCCCTTTGTGCAGGTGAGGGTAGGAGAGCTCCACGTGCTCCCGCTGCCAGCTCTCTCCCCCTATAGCTGTTCCCTGCCGTTCACCCTTCCTCGTTGTGCCTGAGTCCAGGAAAAACCCGTGCTGAAATAACAGAAACCAGGATCCGACTGCCTCCTTACGTTCTGTGATCAAGGCAGAGCTACCAGGAGCGGGGAACACAACCACAGCTCGGGACTGAACCATCTCTTTACAACTGTAATTTAAAATAAAAAAAATCCTAAGCTCTTGTGTTGATTTAATATCTCACATGTTGGTACATTTTTCTGAGATTTCTTGCATACTTTCCTGCAGAGAAGGGAAACAGATACCCCAGGCTCATTTTGACCTGTATTTAGTTTCCGAGAGTACTTCGCGATTAATTATGTTCCTTTTGCTCATCTGCTGCCGCCTGTGACCCTGGCAGGATTTATTAGAGCTCACAGTGCATTTTGTCCCCAGCACCTGGATATGCTTTTCCAAAATATAATACAATGTACAGCAGCTGTGTGGAAAGGAAAATGAGTGAACAGCGGCAGAGACTGGTACCTCACTGGGAGGAGACTGGGAATGCAACGCAGGCGCCTGTATTTCCCGTCTCATGCTCCAGCCACACTCTGCTTTGCTGCCCACGTGGTTCCTTGGTCTGCAGAAGAAGATAAGGACTTTCTGCTGCTTCCAGCTATGGGATGTATTGCCTGGGTCTGTGCAGAGAGGGGTAAATCTGCACGGTGCCTCAGGGGTCGCTGAATTCTCCTATCGTGCCTCAAAATCACCCAGGGACAGTGATGACATCATTCTACAGCTGGTGAATACCGAGCTCTCCTCTGCAGCCCTGTGCAATGCAGGGTGCCCTCCCTCTCCGGCACAGGACCGAGCGGTCGATGCCTCCCAGGATCCAGCCCAAGGAGAAGGGATTCATTCTGTTCAAGAGAAATAATCGGAATGGAGCCGCGTAGGTAGTACTGGCCTGATACAGTGAACAGGCCAAAGGCATCAGGGGCTGGTGACCCCCCCGGGGAGCAGGACTGTGCCCTGACACACAGAGCCAAAGTCTGCATTTTTTTAGAAGAGGTTTTTAAACATCCACAAAAAAATCTGGGTTGAAAAGCAAAGGCAGAAGAGAAATTCTGGAGAGAGAAAGTCCCTCTGGGAAGGGCGTTTGAACCTGACCTTCCAGGGGCATTTTGGGAGCGAGGAGAGGGAACAGCACTAGGATATTGTTTTTCAAACCCGTGTCATGAAGGGCTTGGCAGCCCCAGGAAACTTTTGAAATGGCAATGGGGTGACATTATCTCACTTTCCCAATGCACACATGCACGTGGCAACCTGGGAAATAGGAAAGAACTTACAAAGGGATTTCTGGGAGCCACGAGGCACGGCGGGACGGGCCAGCACCCAACAGGGAGCTGCCACCCGGCCCCAGGGACAGCTGCGGCAGGTCCCCCCACTGCTCCCGTGCCTGCCCGGAGCCAAGAGACACGCTTCAGACAAGCATGGAGAGAAAGGCATCTGTCTGTGGGTGGCAAATCCATGTTGCAGAGAAACGTTTCATGGAAAAGTGCTGGGTTTGGGGTTTTTTTGTTTCTTGGTTTTAGTTCTAAATAGCAGCTGTAGAGCTGTGCACCAGCAGGCTCTGGGTGCCAGGGCAATGACCAGGCTCTCCTCCCCGTCTAGCGAAGGCTTTTCATCAGCATGGAGACAATGCTTGACACAGTGTGTAATTAGGCTCTGTGATTTCTTGGAATATTGGAAGATAACAAAACCAAGATTAGAATAAGATTTAAAAACATCCTGGATGCTTATATTCATAATAAAATACATATGGAATTGTCGTAGTTAATGATAACACAAATAAATCATAGCAAGCGATAGCTAAGCGTAGCCATAGCAAGAAGCCCAATCGAGGGCAGATTATTTCTGACGTTCAGAAACCCCTTGAGAAGCACCTGACAGTGGCTGCGCTCAGAGACAGGAAACTCAGTCAAGCTGGACGGTGACTGTTTTAGTTCCTAGGTTTCTGAACAATTCAGCCTGTCATCAAGAGTAACAACCATAAATGTTGTCTTTGAGGATGAGATCTGCTCCAGCGTCATGTCAGGTTGTGAAGCAGGGCAAAGTGCAGTCAGGGAGAGGCAAAGGCAAGTTAAAGTCGGCTCCGAGGAGGACCCGGCTGCTCAAACTGTGCCTCGGGAAGGATGCCAGCGCCAGTTATCACTGACGGCCTCTGAATAATGAGTCTGCGCTATACTTAGCTCTTTGCTAGGAAGAGACAAAATCATCCTATGACTAAACACAGTTAAGTCTCTGCAGTAGTGATTCCCCATAAATTGCCGACAAATGGACAAAGGGGAAAGATGCTCAATTATGAGAAGCAGAGATTTCAGCTTCCTGTTGATTCACCGACAGCTTTTATCAGGACAAAACTATTCCCGCAGAGATGTCACCAGACTATAGCTTCCTGAAGTGTGCTCGGCAGTCAGCTGAGCTCTGAAGGCAGAAGCCTGTCCCACGAACAAAAAAGTAGTTGCTAGCTGATATAATGGCAGTAAGAGGTTTGCATTAGTAATTGTTTCTGAACCAAGCAGAACTGCTCGCTTCTTCTGACAAGATGCTGAAGGTGAAGCCAGACTTCCCGTCTCCTTTGAGTTCCTCTTGATTGGTCTGCAAGGTCAGGAGTTTACTGGAGTCACTGAGGACAGGGGAGGAAAAGACGTATTAGGTCATCTGTGGAGGGCTGTCTCTCCTAGTGCATCATTCTCCATGATTTAAAGCGTCTTAAGCAATACCCGTTTCTCAGGTCGCAATCAGTACTTGCTAAGATGGATTTTGCAAGGTCTAACGCAGTTGAGTTTGCAGCTTTATGCCTCATTTATATTCCTGCCACTCGTATTGTTTCAGCCGTGGCTTTGAAGAATGGAGCAAGCTGCTTTTCAGCCCTTCCGACTTTTGAATCTGCAGAATGAAGGCCACGTCCTCCCTGCCCCTTCCCGAACCCCGCACGCTCTCACCAGACGCTCCCCTTGGCAGAGAGGGAGCAGCTCCCCGAGCCCGGATCTCTAGTGTGTGCGTCAGGGCTGCGTCTGGAGCTGGCGAGCCCAGCTCAAAGGCTTCACCCTCGTGCAACGGAGACCCACCAAAAAGTGGGAAGAAGAGGGTGAAACAGGAGAGGAGCCCATCAGGTGCTGAGGTGCGGACAGGCGCCGCCTAAATTAAGACAAACTCCCGGGGTCGTTGCGGCTGGCCAGTGATTTACCAGGTCAGCTCGCTGGGCTGGAGCTTCCCTGTCCCCTCCTTCGCCACCACCCACGTGCCACCCCCCTCTGTGGCACGCACGCCCCGCCGCGTGCCCAGGGACACACGGCACGGACCTTGGCAGGATGCGGCCATGGCGGGAGGTGGGTGACGACGTGGTCGGTGCAGTCCTTCGTGCCAGACCTCGGATCTGGATTGCCATCGCGGCGGGCGCAAACCCACGTGCTCCTGCCCGTGCATCCGCTGGGGGTCTTGCCCGCGGGGAGCGGGAGCCCTGCCTGGACACCAGCAGGCTGGCGGGTCCCGCCGCGGATGCTGTCCGCGCTTACACGGAGCTTTACGGACACGCCACGTACATCGGCCGTAAGGACTGAAGGGAGACGGGTCCCTGAGCCGCAGCTTCACTTGCACAGCCCTCGCGCAGGTGCGGGGATGGGTGCTGGGTGCCAGTGCCCTGCTCTGATCCCAGCCCCTCTCCCTGGTCGGGCTTCTCAGGGGAAGGGGACAAGTCCCCAGGGAGGTGGCGAGGTGAGACGGAGCGAGGTCGGCGTGAAGCTGCCCGGCTGGGGAACGGGGGTCAGGCTGCGGAGTGGGGGGTTGAAGAGAGCAGGCGTATAGTGAGCGGACTAGCAAGGCTGAAGCCCTGCTGCAGGAGAGAGGCAGCGCTGGGGGGGCAGGAAGGTTTTCTTAAGAATTTCTTGATTTCTTCAGGAATCTCAGATGGAGGAAAGGGCCAAGTTTCTGCCTGGAATTGATGCTGACCTGCTTTGTTGTGAAGAAATAAAAAGCCTCGCTGCAGAAAGGGGAATGAAACCTTGGAGCTGAAAATGAATTTTGCTGTTACCCAGAAGGCTGATGCCGCTGGGCTGACAGAGCCAATGTGAGCCTCGCCGGGCAGTTGGTGCTGCTCTGCCCCTCAGGGTAGATCCACACTGATACCCTTAATTCAAAAGAGCTGCTTGACTTGCTCGTTGACTGAGACAAGTGAAAATTTGGCCCAGAGACAGCAGAAATGGCCAACAACTATAAACATTAACGATGCCATGAGCTAGTTGAAGTCACAGACGGCACACCCCCATGTGCTGGTGCGGACCACCGCAGCCTCAGTGACCGGGATCTGCGTGAGCTGGTGAAGTCTTTCGTCTCTTTGACAGCAGAGTTTGCGCGCTGCAGACCAAGAAGCAAATGCTATGGTTAAAGGGATTACTGCAAACTATGCTGTGTTTTGTAGTGAGAGAATTTGTGGTATTACATTCTTGGCTAATTTTCAATTTTTCTCTTTTGTACAAACATAAAGGGATAAATGAAGTAGAAAATACGGCTCCGCAGCTGCTTTTGGTTAAGTTTTTGCCCTTCTTCCGTGAATGTAGTAGTGAAACTACAGATTTGGTTGAAATATTTTTGGAGAATTTTTCATCTCAGTCAGAGCAACACAATCAAAGGAAAAAGACAGAAGAATAAGTGGAAGAAACTGATCAAAAAGGCAGAGAAGTGACAATTAAATCCAGTCAGCTCCTTTTCTATTGATTATTGAATGAAACAAGCCAAATTCCTGTATATGCTGATTTTGCCCATGGTTGGTTGTAAAGAGATATATGATTGCAGTGGAAAGAAAAAAAAAATACTGCATCAACTCTAAGAAATATTTTGTGGCAACATACTATGTTTTTTTCATTGGTTGTGATCAAATGAGTCATCTAGTTTGTAGTCAAAAATAGATCCAGTAATGTAGATTACAAAATAAAACAGCAATACATGTGGTTATGAACACAGCTGTTATGATATGGGTTTCCTAATTTGGCTATATTCATGCAAGGTCTTTCTTCCAAAGCTTTACGCGGTTAGTTTCATCATCAAAAGATTATTTGTAGTGAGTAAAGCTCTTAAAATCATGTATCAGTCTGAGTCTCCACGTTCTGTAAGCCTATCTATAAAGTAAGAAATGACATATAGCGTTTATGAAGAAAATGAATCATCCTTTCTGCCCTTTTGTTGTGAATCAAGGACTTTTTTTTTAACTTTTGCCTTGGCCACGCTGCTCAGAGGAAGTTATTCCAGCGCAGCCGGACCCGTCGGGAATCGCCTGCCTGGCACAACCAGCTTCTGTGCCGAGCCAGGGCAGCCGCCGGCACCGCACCGTGCTGGTGGGGCTGGGTCTGGCTGGCCCTGCGCTGCCCGGGGGTCCGGGGCTCGCCGCAGGCTGACGGCTCGCTGCCGCCCAGGGGCTGCAGGACCCGCCGCCGGGCTCCCGAGGGACCGGTGCCGTGATGGGCAAAGCTCCCTGGTTGACATTAGCTTCGCCCGGGGCTGAGAGCGGAGGGTGTCACGGGGCTGCCGCGTCACATCTCCGTCACCCCGTTAGCATCCCTTGCCCAGCTGGCCACACTGCCAAGGAAGGAGTGGCTTTATCGCACCTGGTAGGAAGACAAATCTGGGAAGGGAGGAAATTCAATCTGCATGAGGCAAAAGCTCTTGAGAAAGCTGTGGGTGTGCACGGAGAAACTCAGAAATGCCCCAGAAAGGACGTCCCGGGGTGAAGGGCTGTGCTTAGCTGACGTATGTGGCTGTGAAAGGTCAGCAGACAGATCCGGAGGGCGCTGGCCAGTCGTGCGGTGGGAAAGGCGGTGGGGATGATGAGGGTGGTAGGGCAGGCAAAGACCAGCCGTCAGCGATCGTGACCATGGGAGCCAGTTGTGGCGAAGCCGTCCCAGAGCAGGAACGGTTTGGTCCAGGGCTACAGGTCTTTTAGCTTGCAAATGGCGGAGACCGATTGATGCAGCAACTCTGGTTCCTTATTGTGCATCGTAAGTACATGTAAATAAAGTAGTGGCGTTCTGTTTTGGTCCTGCGCTAAGTATCTGCGTCACCCTCTCTGTATGTGTCTGTATCAGGCGGTTTGAGCTGCCTTTATTTGAAGACTGAAGTGTTACGGCATTTAGACCTTTACGGTCAGAGTGAGTAATCTTAGCAGTGCAGGAATACAAACCTAACAAAAGTAATTTTGCAGATCATTGTGGTTAAAAAATAGAACCATTAACAAAGTAGAACTAACCTTATCTGATGCTACTCTTTGGAGTCTGGTATGTAGTTTTATGGATTAAATAGTTTTTCATTTTGACACTAAGAGTCCCCTTTTAACTTTCCAAAAGGCACATCTGAAAACAACTCAGGAATCTCAAAAAGAAAAATACTCGAAAACAAATACTCCTCCCCTGCAAAATATCTTCTTAATTGAAAAACAGCCCCAGAAGTCTGTCTCCCAGCTGCAGCTTCAAACCCTCTTTTGGAAGAACTTAAGAGTAGCCTTTTACAAAACATGCAGTAATGCCCGCCAGCCTTGCCGAATGCATCCCTGCACCCTGAGAATGGACAAAGGATGAAGGACTTCTCTTGGTATCCGATAGGAGGAGAATACTAATTTTCATGTTCAGGTTGTGACTGTTTTCCCACTTTCTTATTTTTTTGTTGCCACTCGCGGTGCATAACCTAAGGAGCCTCACTTATTGATTGCCCGTGTAATCATATCTACCAGTTGGAATGATCTGCTTCTGCATGGTAACGTGTTGCCATTTAAATCAGTATCACGATGTTCCAGTAATTCCTTTTAAAAGAGTGCCATATCACTGCCATTATACATCGTAGAAGGACCCATTGTAGTTTGATAGTAGGTGTCCTGTTTGCTTAAATTAATGATATACTGCAGAACTGCTAGCATATATTTAAGTTGCCATTTACTATAGTAATAAATATTAATCAGCCTCTAAAGAAGAAATGTGCCATTGTTGGAAGGAAGTAGAAGAAAATTTTATGTTACCCTGGGCTGTCTTGTTTCTGCAGGGACACGAGAAAAATGGCGTTTATCATTTGGTATTTCAACAGAAAAAAACACTGTAGGGCCTTTCTAAATCCATTGAGCTTAACTGGTTGCTCACAAGTTCAAAAAACAACTATGGATTTAAAAGAAAGTATTTATTTCCCTATAGTTTAGCTACAGTTTATCAAATGTTCTTGCAAGCTGAAATCGTGCAGCACTTAAAAATGAAAGGCATCTCTGTACCATACGAGCTGTTTCTGAGCAGTGGCAGACAAACTCAGAAATGTAATAGTTTCCATTATTTGCTCAAATGGTTGTAAGGGCACCAAACGCCACCAAAGGATTTCAATCCAAGTATGAGCTTACATGCCTAAAACGTAAGCCAAGCTGCAAATGACAAACTCTGCCTCGCAAGGAGACTTTCGCAAGCCCGTTTGCTAGGATGGCTCCTGTGTAATCAGCTCTGCATCTGCCTCTGCTCTCATGTCGCTAATTACTGGGTTTGTGCCGGTGGCGTGAGCCCTGGTAGCTCTCCGGGTCTCAGGCAGAGCTCAGAACACTGTGCTACGGGCTTTTCTCCATTTCACAGCCCTTCAAGCCCCCGTTAATGTCTCCTCTTTTATTGTTCTCCAGGTGTGGATGCTAATAAAAACATACTTGACAAGTGCTGGACTGTAACCACGTGTTTGCACAGTCACACTCAATAGCTCCGAAGGAGCAGGCAAATAATCCTTTTGTTAGACTTTGATGGTCTGAGGACAGAAGGCTGAAGGTTTGTAGAGAGAAGGTAAACCTCTCCAGACCCACTGATACAACTGGAACCTCTGCGGTGGGCAGAGCTGGGATCTGATGAAGTCTGTCAGTTCAAAAGCCTGACTTATTTACCAAGTGTATCAGGTCACGTAATAAAAGATATTATCCCTTACCTTGCCCAGATTTTGTCCAAATGAGTTTGAAGGACAAGGAACTTCACAAGACCTGCTTACGCTAACAGGGAAGTTCTGCGTCAGAGCTGCAAAGGGTCAGTTTTGTGCTGTAGCCACAAAATCATTTTTTCCTTTGGAGATGGTTTTGTACTTCTGTTAGTAAGAAGTCCACCTATTAACCAATAAAATCCTTTGTTTAATTAATGTTTAACCAAAAATGACTAAGACTTCAGACCATGCCTGGAGATCTGACACCCTGAAATCTCTTCGTAAACCCGTGATGCAGGTTCACGGGTTGACGTAGGCTGTCTTACCTTTTGAAAGGGATCTGCTCAGACTGGAAGGGAAGGAACAGGCCATTTTCACCTCCTTTTGGTCTTGGTATGTAATTCAGAATCAACTTGCCAGTATACATTTCCTCTTTTTGTCAAAACAACAGCTATGGGAGCCATTTTTGTGCTTCCCTGAGCACACAGACTTCCTCAGGGGACATCTTTCTGAAGCTGGGGGGCTGAATGCCATGTGCACACCTACCTGCATCATCGGGCAGCTGAAGTGCCTTTCCAAACCTGGCTCGAGCAAAAAGGAGCAGCTTAGGATAGCAGCTCTTTTTATCATGAACAGTGAATTCTCTTTCTTTTTCCCATTCATTTCAGAGCAGATCATTCATGTTCTGCTAACACAGCATAGGATTTATGGCTGTGATTTAGTAGGTACGAGTTACCTACTCCTGTCTCAAGCACGTTGCCAGAAGTCTGGCATGCAACCCCCTCTGACATTACATGGACATTCCCCGTATTTATCTCCATTCCTCCATTAGTTTTGTGTTAATCTTGTTTATTACCTCGTTGTTACTCTTTAAAAACCGCCAGCTCATTCATCTCGCAGAGGCTCCCACTCAGATGCTGTCTACTAATTTGATTTAAGGGCCTGTAACTCTTTCAACCTGTCACTGGAAAATATGCCCTCCTTTGGCTCAGGGCTGCTTTAAGGAGCTCGCGGTTGGAATCAGCATGGAGATGGGGGGTTTAAAACACATCTCTGTCCAAAGAGTCAGGATGGGAGAGAAACACATCTGAAAATGACACTTCCCAAGAAAACCCTTCATGTTTTTAGTCAAGTTTGGTCAACTGCCATGGGGATGTACAAACACCAGGGTCAGACACTCCTCCCCTGCTCTCAGAGCAAGGCTCACGAAAACTCAGAATGCTGCAGGAGGGGGAAAGTAGACCCAAGATTTTCCAGTCCCCATGTGAGATGTGGGGCACCGTAAAACCATTACTTCCCATCAACACCCTCGTTTCCCTCCATCTAGATTGTCTCAGAGACTTCTCGGGTGATTCTCTCTCTGTGGCCAGTGCGTACGCACACACCGGAGCGCTGCTGGAAGCCAGTGGATGCTGCTCACTGAGACAGCATAACAGTTCCACATATTCTGGGAAATGTAAACTACTTTTGGAGTTCTCTGTTAATCACCTTCGGGGCTCTCCCAGCACAGCGTTTCCTACCAAACCCGCTTGAACAAGTCTGCACCCTAACGCCCAAGCACCCTCCCTCCTTTACTCCAGAGCATTGGGAAGGTGATGGAAAAACAGCCCAGAAACAGGGAAAGGTGGGAGTGCTGAATTGGGAAACTAGAAATGGGGCCGAGAGATATGGCCAGAGGTGCTGAACAGAGGACGTGGGATGACTGATGTGCTGAGCACATTGCTAGTGATTTCTGAGGGATGCAGCACTGAAACCTGTAATTGGGAGTAAGGGAGAGGATGCTTCATGGTTTCAAAAGATAAAGTTATTTCTGTTCTCTGATTGGGTCTTTGAAACATCTTCCTCCTGGGAAATTCATATAAATGGGAGACATACACAAGGTACCATCTAAATAATGCCAATATATTAATATTTTAATTCTGTAATGTAGGCTCAGTAAAATAAACAATGCCAAAATGTAGAACTCGGTGATGTGCAAAATAGAAATTCTCTTCTCATTTGCTTGAAGCAGAAACAATCATGTTTCATTTAAGCTAGATAGCTTACTCTCAGAATGATGGTGTGGAACATTTTTCTGTGTATGCATCATGAATTGAGCTGAAATAATCTTGAATAATAGCAGTTGATCATAATATAATAGGAAAAATGAGAGAATGATGTTACAGCTTGCAGCACATCTGGATGCTACACAAACAGACTTAATCTGCTCTGCAGGCAGGGGCTCCACGACCATTAAGATGAAGTCTGTGTCCTTGTGTAGGACCCAACATACAGATTTGATGTACAGCACAGACGAATACCCAGTTAAACTCCTGGTATTCTAGCCAGCATGCTAAGTTGATACTGATGTTGACTTACACTTCTCTGCTTGACGTGAGAAAACAGACTATACCTGACCTGTTGTAAAGCTGGCCTAGCACGGGCACGATACGCGATCTGGCATAGAGTGAGGGGGGACAGCCTTCGCAACAGATTTGAATCAGTCGAATGCGTTTGTAATCGATGAGTGTATTGTGTGCTCATGGTGTTCATATTAGGGACTAGGAACTCTGACACTGTTTTTACGGAAGCATCACATGGTGGTCTGAGTTATAGTCTGGAGAAGGTGCCTTTAGATATTAAACTTGCATATGAAGTACTGGGAAAATTCGGGAAAGAAAGAAAGAAAATTGCTGGTGATGGCTGATTGTGACCATTGTGTGTGTATTCATCTATCACAGCCTGACACACACACACATTCACAACATGATTTTGGAATGTGGCTATCGGCTGCAGACGAAGCCAGATTTATGGCTCCTAGTCGCATAGCAGCATGTGGAAGTAAATCTGGGCAAAGGAATTTCCTTGTACCTGTCATTACAAAGACTTTATACAGCATGGTTCCAGCGGAATTATTTATCTGTATAATCACATCAACAACAGAGGAAAGGGAGTGCTACATAAGCATTACGAAGAGAGATGGTTTTGCATCTGATATTCCTTTGACTAAGAATATGATAATGCAGCTCCAAATCCACATAACCGGACATTGGCATAAAAGAGCACAAAGGCAGATTCAATTACCGTAGTCCCCAACAGGGGACAAAAACTGATGAGCTCAGTGGAGATACACTGGTAGGAAGGCAAGAGTGAAAGCCTGAAGGAAGGATGTTGAACAGAGCAGTACACAGGTAAATGGAGTTTGCCATTTCTAGGTGGACAAATTTATTTTTTATAAGTGATAAAGTAATAAAATAAATGACTTTGCTAACCTTATCATTAAAGCTTGAGCTAGCGCCTGATCATTATTCTAATGCTTTCAGAGAACAAATCTTCTGCCTTTTAGTGAATTCTGGTCTTTTGGGTTGAATTAGGTAGCCAGTAAATTGTGATTAAATTATTGATATTCTTATGATACTAAATAAAATAAAATGGGAGTAGGGAACACATCAATGCAGCACGTACACGCTCTGTAAGTAATATTCTAATCTGCAAAGAAAGTGACAATATAGTTCTGCGCATAAATATTGGGGGAGAAAAGTTAGGAATGACACAGCTGAAGAGAAAGCTTGAACTGGGGTTCATGTCTGAGCGCATACAAAAGAGGCCATGTGCGAGAGAGAAACCCAAGTGTATATTCCCGATGCCTTAAATGATCCAAACTCTGGCTCTGTTCCCAGCCCCACGCTGCTCACCTTGGGGCATGTTAAAGGCTGAGCAGAAAGCTTGGGGGCATCGGGTCTGGGGACTGTGGGGCCCTTCCAGCCTGCGAGAAGGCAGAGCTTTACCCCAGCCTTTGAGGGCTGCCGAAACGGGTCGCTGACTTCTGTCATATTTGTAATTGCTATTTTATGAAGAGTAGAGAACGGTGCAGTCTAAGGAAAAATAGAAAAAAGGCAAGCAAGAAAGCTCGAGTATGAGTTAGAGCTACCCAGGGACTTTTCTAATTCATTTTCTGGCCTCAGTTATGGTTTTATGTGTCTCTTTCCTTTAAGCAGTCAATAAAAACAGTCCTTGCTATGGCAACTACCTCCTTCATCATTTAGACAGACATAACGCACTGTTCTAAGGACGCTTATGCCAATTAGCACTGAAAACTTTTATAGACAAAGTATTTCAAAGGAGCTACTAAGTTACATTAGCATTTTCCATTAACATCTTTATTTTTAATCATTCAAAATGTGTATTAGTGGTCTGATTCCAGCTCTCCATGGCGATCATGGACAACAGAAATTTCGCAGGGATGGTGCTTCCTTGAGAGCTACGCAGTGGGAGGGAGTGACCCGGCCTTTGATGCACACACAGAGCACATCCGTAAGCACTCACACTCGGAAGTCCCAGCAGAGCACAATCCTGAATCAAAAGACAAACCTGCTTTTTTTAACTTTCAGCTGCAGCATGGTACATACCATATTTGCAAAACAGAGCTTGGCGCGTCTGCATAACTCATTGCTGTGGAAAGAGTCATCAGGATGATGTATTGAAACACAGCCATCTCCATTATGGTATGCCATGTATGTTTTTAAAAGCTATTTTTAAAATTAATAGTACACTGTAATGCTGATAAAGTAGAAAGCATTTATAATTTGTTGCACTCCCAAGCTCTTTATAAATCCACATTAGTCTGCTTTCCACTTGACCGAAGTACACTTTTTTAAAGACATGATGGTTTGAAATTTATTAATAGTGTATTAAGGGAACAAAACCTTTATTATTTAATGGGTACATAATTTTAAAGTGTTATATAAAGGCTGCTGTGCTTACTTTCCACCACTAATTTACGTCTCAATATTTTATGTCAATGCTCCTAGTGCTCACTGCCACATCAACGTTCATGCTTATCTCACAGGCTTCTTGCTCTTGATCAAGGGGTGAATAAGGTATGGCCACGCTGTACAAGGAGACACCTTCAAAAGCTCTAGCTGGTTCATGCACCAGAAAGAGTCTACATACATTAATCTGAATTTCAAGGCAAGTTATTTCATTCCACTGTGAAGGCTCCAGGTAATAGCACTTTGCAGTACATTGAACTTTACGCATATAGCTTTGATTTTTTTAACCACCAGGTTTGAAAGACCTGCATTTCCAAGAAACTGAGATTCAAATGGTATGAATTATTCTTTACCTTTCTCCTTTGAACAGGCACGTCTCTCTCTAAGCCTGTGACCAACACAAAGGATGGGACCTTCTGGTGATTTACCCCTTTTCTAGCTTATGAAGTCAGGACCTGCGGGAACCGATCTGACCTCAGCAAAGCCGGTTGCTTCCTGCACGTCCCTCAGTGTTTCTTCTTCACGCCTTCGCCACGCGCCTGGCAGCTCACGCTGCCCTCTCCTCTGCCTCCATCCCCCAAGGCTTTGCAACTACCCAGCACCGAGAATTAGCAATTATTTTTCTAGCGGGTGCTAATAAGGAGCCGGACCGAGCAGAGACATTTCTGCTCAGCAAACACCTTGACGTGAGAATATTGCTCCCAGGAGGGAGCTGCAGCTCTTGGGTTTCAGGAGATTGCCCAGATCTGTCCCTACCTCGGGGGCGGTTGCCCCAGAGCCCCCGTGCTAGCCCGGGAGGGCCGGCGCAGCGCAGACCGGGTGCTGCTGGCAGCTCACCTCCTGGCAGAGCGAAGGTTGGGCTGGCGGGGGGCAAAGCTCATCCCCAAGGATGCGGCACCTGAGACTGACTGCCGCCAGGACACGGTTAAACTCCGACTGATCTCGTCTGCCGCCAGAATCACACCGTATAGCATACTTGATGCAGTTGGACAAAGACTAGGGCATAAATACGCCTGAAAGAATCTATCAAAATTATTAATGGTGTTTTTCTAACCTTTTTAATGAGGAGATACTCACTTCCAACAGCACCGCCAGTGTTGGCATCCTTGATTTTTTTTTTTTTTTTCCAAAGAGGTTTAATTGAGCTAGGTATAAATAGCATATCAGTAAACAAGACTTTTTGGCTCTGTGAATCATGTCTAAAATATTTGCAAGCCCTCCACAGCCTCTCTGATGGTGAAGAATGTGCTCATTAGGCTGGTCCAGATGCATTCTGCAATCCAGCGAGAACCTCATTCTCCAGTAGATAAATCACTGCAATATTAATGTACTTGTTTGCAGACAACAAGCACTACAAGGCTAAGGCAGCCACTCGAAGGACCTTGGCGCATGTGTCTGTGAGAACTTCCCAGATTTTCAGAGTTCCACCCAAAAAGGGTTTTGACACAAGGCTTGCAGGAACCCGTGTTTATTTCATTCCATTTAATTTACCCCCGCCTCTGAGTATTCCAGAATGGCTCTAAAAAATCCAATAAACAAACCTGTACTGAAAGCAAAATGGACACTAGAAAATAGCAATTTTTACTCTGAGTTTACTTACTTGGGAATTTCTCAGCTGACCGTTTATATGACAAAAATCTCTATTTAAGCTTGCTTTGGTAATGTAAGTGAATGGTCCCCATCGTCTCCAGGAATGCATTTTGTTTTCCTTCAGTAATCTCCATGGCATTAATTACGTAAGTTTAAGTGCATGTGGAAGTGTCTGCAGCATTGGAAACTCTCTCTTTATTTCTAAAGTCAAACTAGTCATAAAAACATGTATACATGTGAATACATACCTACACACTACCCAACTAATTACCTAAATTATAAAACAGACTTGGAAATCTGAATTCAAAAAGTAGAGACAAAATACCTCAAAGGTGAAGGGTACATGGAGTGTTGTTTTGACCTGAATAATAGAAGTGAAATGCCTAGATCTAAAAATATTCTAGAATATACTTAGGTCCCAGATTCTTCAAATTTCCTTAAAATGCAAATATGGGGATCGGAACTTTTCTTATCTTGCCTAACTCCTCTTGGAAATTTAATTTGTTGCATTTATAGGCTGGCTTTTATCCGAGGATTTCAAAGTGCACTGCTGATCTTAATTAGAACGATTGCATGTAGGGTTGCATAAGGTTTAAAACTCTTGATTGAGGTAAGGAAAACAAGTTGGTTAAAAAAAAAAAAGAAAACAAAAGAAACCCGAAAGGCTGGTAGCATACAGGAGAGCAGAGCCCAAGTCACCTGCCCAAACAACCTGCTGATAATTCCTCTCATACACCGACAGCATCCTTGATGTCCAGTTCCACTTTGAACCGAACAGTGAACTATAAAAAGACAAAAACAAGTGCTATGCGAGTTGTGATCTCTAATGATAATCCACAAGCTGACATGGATTTTGCTGGCTGCTACTTTTAAGTCCCCTGTCCCCTGAGAATAACACACATCATAACAGCAGTAAATATATTTTATAAAGCTTCCCAGCTCTGTTTCAGAGCAATTACATTAACGCATCTGATATTTTATCACTTCTGGTGGGGATTTCATAGGTTAAGACTGCAGTCATGCATGGCATGAAACATGGCATTTTCTTACCTGCGCGTCTCCCCTCACGTGGGGCACGGGGATTGCTGCATCATCTCACAGGGTGCAGAGACATTTTGCTCCCTGTGGAAGTAAATACACGTGATCATGAGCGTTAGCGAAAGTCTTGAGACTGTCAGCGCAGGACACTGAAGAACCTCTGCACAGATCTGTGGAAAGGGACTCTTGGGTCATAAATGTTTCCCATTATTTTCAAGCTATCGCCTCTGTGTTTTATTCCAAAATCTAAAAGAGAGGAGTACTTGGTGTATTCGGGAAATGCACCCGTGAGCTCTTGCTGATGTAAAATGTACTGAGCCTCACCCCAGTGCAGCTCAGCACACTTGCAGATCCCAATGCTTGAAGTAATCTCCCATTTCTTTTGTCCACTCTTACATTAGGAGCTAATAAAAATCTCAGGCATAATGGATGATTTTATTTTGGTAGTCTTAGCGCTAAGTAAACTCAGAGGTAAGAAATATAAAGACAGTCCATAATCTTAAACTACATATTAAATGATTAGTTTTCAAGTATTTTATAGGCTAAGAGGGGAACGGCAGCCACTCCCAAATTAGGTTCCCTCAAAGACAGCCAAGGCACAGGTTGTACTCCAAACAACGTGAAAAGGTCACACGGGAACTAAGGTTTGTTTGCGATTTGCTCGTTCATAAATTTCGGTTTACATTTGCAGTCAGAAAACCACAGGCTGAGATTGTTTTCTGGGAGAAGCGGAAAGGTTGAAAAAGATGTTCTTGACCATTTCACGTTTCCCTGCTGTCTAATTGCTGCTCTGCAGCGTACCCGAGCCCACAGCCCTCCTCGCCCACAGCCTTAGAGCCTGCAGCTGGCTGGAAGGGGCTGGGGGCTCGCCCTGGGCAGGGGACAAGAGGGGCAGGACCCCCCCACCCCCCCCCGAAGGGGACCCAGACCCTCACGCAGTGCCTGCTTGGCCGGGTCCGCAGCCCTGCCCGGCGCTTGTGCCGTGGGGAGACCCGGTCCCGGCAGCTGCGCTCGAGGCTGGCGGCATTCCCGGAGCTGTTGTTCGCAGGGGTTGATTCCAGATTTCCCAGCCAGCCCCGCAGGAAGGCTGGCTGCCCTCGGTTAAGGTACGGAAAGGTAAATTGTTGTGTATGATGAAATTTCAGATGGCACGGAATGAGGTAGGTATTAGTTTGCTAACGTTGTGATCTTTGAGTGCATTTAATCGGGTAGTCTCAAATGCACTTTATCATGTACCACTTAAAAAAAATAAAAAATCTATTTTAGTTCTATTGCCCATTTCCAGGCACTGCACTTTCATGTGCTGGGAAAGCTCATATATTCCAATGAATCACACGCTTTTTCTTGTATAATCACCAGATCACTGAACTGGCATGGTAGTAACAATTCACTCAAACTATTTGTAATCATAGGACAAGCTCCTCGGCATCTGTAAATCAGCATCTCTCTGCTGACTGTAGCATTGAAGCTACACTGATTTACTATGGATCTCAAAGTACTATACTCATTTTTTTAACTGAACCTTATTCTTTGCTGATGTGACATCTGTAAAGGTCACAGATATGTCTGTGTGATGCCGTATGAAAAGAGACAGTACAAGGAGATAGTCTTCCGTAAAAAAAAACCAGACAGTTGATTCCAGTTGATTCCAAAAAAGTCCCAGTACTGCTGCTCATGTCCCTGTACTCCTCCATCACTTGAAGGGATTGACTGTAAATCCATCAGTCCAGCCATGGATGTACAGTTTATTGATCCCTGAAAATTCTGCTGAGATTGTCAAAAAAGTGGGCTTTTAGTACAAACTGTGGTGATGCCTTCTGTGAGTTGGTCACAAGTCTGTTAAGGGCCATTTATCGGGTTTGTTTCAGTATTTCAGAAGTACTGGTTTTCTATAAATCTTGAGAAAACAGGAATTGGACTAATGCTCATAATACGCAAATTGCATCTTACTGAAATCCATGAAACTACTTGTAGACTGGAGAACTCTTCTGAGTAAAGCAGGGTCCCCGCTAACTTTAACTAGATCTGTTCACTATTTTCCTTATTGAACAACAAGAGCTTCTTTTCTGTATAATTAAAAGGACAGCATCCGGTTGCTTATTCATACTGCAAAGAATTCCCCAAACACCGAAGAGTAAACTTGGCAGTGGTGTGCAATAATCCTACGGTCAGGAACTCCTTCGGTGGCTGAAGATGAACACGCAGACTCACCCAGGCTCAGCAGTGTCCGTGGGCTGGGGCACCGTCCGTGGACCTGGCTCCGCTATCCGTGCTCCGGCTTGGGGAGTGCCTCTTCCCTCAAGGAGTCCTGTCAAAAGGAGAAGAAATATTGGATGGTGAGGTGCTCCTCTTTGTGGATTAAAGGACGAAATCTAGCCGTATGCTCATACTCAACCTTTAAGTATAAATTATAATCAAGAAGCACACACCCAAATATACAAAGAAAATATTGATTGAATAATAACTCATTAAGTAAGGTTGCATCTGCCACCTAGGGAGTCGAGCAAGAAATGCAGGGAAACACCTAAGCGATTAAAATTGTAAATAAAATTTCCTCTTAAGTGTAGACAGTTCATACCCGTTTTGACCTTCCCTGTGCTCCTACACCTGCCAAGAGACAACCTGATCTCTGTGCTGACGGCCCATCGCCGAGGAGGGGAAGCCAGCCTTCCTCCCACTGAAAACTCACCAAAATGGGACAATAGAGTGGGCTCATGAGCTCAATTTTGTCTTCATGCCAAATATTGTTGTTTTAACATTGAAAGAGAAAAAAAAGCGCACTGGCATGTACTACTGAACAGGGTGTGTGTCTGCATATTGCCAATGACGTCCAAGCAGCAGTACTAGGTGCATGGAAAGCAGTATATTGGAGATCACTGCTTTGGTACTGGCTCCTTTCTCTAATGGGGCAATGCACATGTGTTGTCTTAGTTTTTAATCATTTCAGTGAAAAACTGGTTAATAATCTTTGCTTTTGCTAGCTGTTTTTAACCTGATGTTGCTCTTTTTTCCCCATCTATCTCTGTCCATTTCTTACCATCTTGAAAAATAACCCAATCATCACTGAAAATGGCAGGTCAAGAAATGAGAACAAAGAGTTTATTCCTACAGTAAGAGCATAAGTCCTAATGGGAGACTCAGCTCAACAATCTCTTGACCACCACTACAGCAAAAACACAAGTAATTTATTCAATAAATTCTGCCTCATTTTCTTGTCACAAATTGCCAGTATTCACTATTCAGTTCATCACAACGTAATTTCTGCAGACAACTCTTGATCTGAAGTTCACTTGTAGTTCATCTTCAGAATTAATTTCTTTTTGTTGGATACATTAATGGCATATTACTTGTAATTCTTCTAATGAGGCTTCCAGCATGAACACATGCATTTGTGAGTTCAAAATAGGCTTTATGGAAATATTCCCCACTTGGTTAAAATTGATTTACAAAAATGTCCAAGTAAATTGCTAAATATTCATGAGAAGTAGATATAAAATACCCCTGAGCAAATACGAAATCAGCTAGCCAAATATTTCGGGGAGCCATTTCTGGCTGGGAGAAAAGGGAAGCTGGTGGGACTCTAGGGTCCCCCGTTAGTTGTCCTGTCCAGGGGGACCCCATGGCGGATGGACTGCTGTGTCAGCGTCACAGCTCACTCCAGCCTAGTAACTGCCAGGTTTTAGGTCTTCCCTCAAATAATTCCTCCATCCTAATTGTAACACAGTCACAGTTCGCTGGATCAAACCTGCAAGAGCTTAAGACTGCGACACTGGTTTACCTCTTGTAGGCTTGCTCTATTACTGGTTTAAGTTTGGTGGCATAGTGAGGGGAAAGCAGGCTGCCTAGAAACCTTGTGAATGAGGGGGAAGAAAAATTCTTTTGTTCTCCGGGTCAGAGACGTGTGTAGGCTACGGGAGATGCCAGCTAGGGCTGGGTCTTTCTTCTCACTGCCCCAGGAATGGCAGTTTGGAGGCAAGGATGGTGGCTGAGAGGTCTCTGGGCATCTGCAGGGGCTGCTCGCCGGTGCTGCTGTCAGCAGGCTCCCCTGTCCCCGGGTCTCCGTGGAAGAATTCCAGGGCTTTGCATAAACCCGAGATGTTGTGGTTTCTGGAACACTGTTTCTTTTTGTGTGTTTCCTTTGTGACTCATGTCATGCCATCGCTGTGTTCAGCTCAAGGCATCTGCTCCCGCCTGCAGCAGCTGCAGCTCTGGCAGCCGGCAGCTCCTGATGAGCCTGCAGAGCTCCTGTCCGACAAATTGATTTCTCCAATGCATCTCGTGAGCGCTCTTCCCTACCTCTTTTTTCCCAATAACGTTCTAGGTTACATGTTGTCTCTTAGCAGACTCTTTTTTAAATGCTTTTAATCTTTACCTACAATTTCTCATAAACATCTTCCTACATTGACTTTTTAAGCCATTCTGTCGGAGATGTTGACTTCTCTGTGTTAAAAGAATAGTGAGTTAATGAGTGGCTCTACTTCTGTATTGAATCTTCTTGACTGTTTTTAGCTCAAATTCAGAATCAATAATCCCTTGATCAAAACATGGAGATGTCAGACAGTAATATTTTTCATGGCTCTATTGACAACAAATGTGTTTGATGCTTCTGTAGGGATGCCAGAAATGAAAGTGGGGTTATTTTTGTTAGAGCCTTTGCCAGATTTGCTTGAGCTCTACACCTATCAGAAAATAAAAGGCCTCATTTAAAAGATACAGCCTTTACCACTGTCTCCCGCAGGTCAGGTCCCTGACCCCAGAAGACAAAAGCAGAGCTCTCATTAGGCTCTGAGTCAATACACGGGCTCTGGGCGATGAGGGGTTACCGACTGCATCTGCACCTCTTCGAAAGCGACCCAGAAGCTGGCCTTCAGGTGGAAACACCAGTGCCCTTTTCTCGGGTCTAGTAGGAATGCTTCTGCGACGGCTTTGGCACCTGACAGCCCCTCTTGTGAAACCTGGTGGGACTCGCGGCGGGAGCTCAGCCCGGGTGCAGGCTGCCTGCAGAGCTCCGGGCTGCGGGCTCACCCCACGTCCCCAGCGGAGCTGGACAATCCTGCCCGGGCTGCGAGGGGCAAAGCCCAGTGCAAACCGGCCAGCTGAGCAGGGCTGCGTGGTCGGGGCCGCGCAGGTACCCGCACTGCTCTTCCCGGCGTTTCTTTCCTCAGCGCTGACACACTGATGTAATCCTTAACCGGCAGCATAGCCTGCGCAGCCAGGAATAAATACCATCTGGCTCATTAAGATTTCGTGCTGCAATATCATAGATTTGTCCCCGTGGAAGACTGTATATGTAAATGCGATGTGCGCTTCCCCGGCTGCTGGCAGCCAGTGGGGAACTTTGCTCCAGTAAAAATAAAATCAGCTGAGCAAGTCTCTCCCTAATCCTCTCTTATTCTTTGAAACAGCCAGGGCTCAAAGGAATCTGCAGCATGTTTCTGAGGATGAAATGCTGGTGATTAACATTCATGCCAGGGCTACTCCTCATACATCTTTAATTTCAGTTACACAAAACAGTGGGCAGGTTAAGGGGAAGTGCCAGGATCGCAGGTGAACAGGTAACGCGTCTAGGGACCTGGTCCTACAGCCTGGAAATGCTTCCATCGAGTTCTGCTTGCGGCAGAATAGCTTACAGGAGATCTGTTAGTATTTGGGGTACATATATTAAAATAAACTGCATAGAAATAATCACAGGTTGAAAAGAACTGATGGCTCTGTGGTGAAGGTAAGGCTTTATGCTGCCCTGTCATGCCATAGGGATCAAAACAAATTACATTTTCTGGAGGAGATCTTGCGTGACCTTGTATCGCCCTAATTTTTGAAAGAATCAAAGAATATGGAGAAGGCTAGAAAACTGCCAAGGCTCGTACCAGAGCAACCCGGGAATTCTCGGAAGTGGTGACATTACTGGGAGGCAGTGGACGCAGCCCAGCTGTACCGAGCGCCTGCGCTGTCGCATCCCACCCGGGAATGGGCAGCCCATCAGCCTCAGGCTGGGGGGCCTCGAATCTCCTCTTCCTCCTTGGTAAAGGACTCGGTGGGGGACACGATTAGCAAATTGGGTGCCCCAGAGAAATGCTGCATTCGTCACGTGATTACACCAGTGATATTTGGAAAGCAGGCTTGCCAAGCAGCAAGAACATTTCTTCAGTAAAACCTGGGCAGCAGTATTTCACTTATCCTCCAAAGAGCTTTTATTCATATTTTAAACTTGGCCTTAATCCTATTGTATCTACTTAGTTAAAATGAGTAATGACAGATCAATTGGAATGTTGATTGAGAAAGTACTGAAAGGTTTGGCTCCGAAAATGGAAAATCTGACTATCTAACAACATAATACAGAGACCTCTCCTTAGATAGTAATGAAAAAATATCCTGTAAGTGAGCCTGGGTGATTCTTTACATATTTCTTGTTCACTCCTCAGAGAACAATCTCTGCCCCTTAAAAACAGAAGACAGAGGAGAAATGGGAGAAATGCTCTCAGAGCAGAGCTCCAGCTGGAAGCAGACCTCCACCCCTTCCTGATCTAAACCTCGCACATCAGCATTGAGAATGGTTTCAGTGCAATTCCTTCAATTTTACACCAGTTTGTGATATTCCTGATATGCAGGAGTTATTACATATTCTGGAACTGGGTTTTCACTTGGTCCAGTAAAGGCTGCAGTGATTCTTCTATCAATTTCAGTGGGTAAAGTGTCCACTAACTTCAGCAGAAATTAGCTTAAGCCATAAGCTGGCAATGTCAAAACATGGGCACATATATTACTAATTTTACAGATTTATATAGTTATTTTGCACATTTTATAGCATAAGCCTTTTCTAGAATTAGGTATAAAGAGTATTTGCCTTTAAGGAAGCAATAAAATAAATCAAGTGTCTTGATAAAAGTCAGCAACTCATGCTTATCCATGATTAATCACATGCTACTTTTAAAGTATCCCCCCTGCCGCCCCCCAGTGAAACCAAAAGATGCTGTTTGTGTAATGGAGAACAAAAATGTAACTATTTTCTTTTAACAGAGTGCATTTTTAACATTCATTTAGAGAAATTTCTATAGGTTTTTAAAAAGACTCATCTCCGGAATTAAAGGAATTTAGGATTTTGTAGTGAAAAATAAATTATTTGGAAAGGAAAATTGTAACCATAAAAGAAACTTCTTGTCCTGATCTAAAAATGTTGCCTGTATAGTTTCTCTAATAATATTTTTTGTCTCTATGTTCTTCTCTATTCAAAGATCACATTGATATTCCCAGTGACTAGTGCTCATATACCTGTCTTTCCACCAGAAATACCCACTGACCGGCATCAACAGTTTGGAAACTGGGAAAAAGGGGCCAAAATACAAACTGTCCCCAGATCATGGACATCTGTGGCTGCTTCAGAAACAGATACGGATCTTCCACAGCACCTACGCTGTATGACCGATTGTTTTTTTCCAGGAGAGATGACAGTGTTACCTCCTGTAATTACGGCGGTCCCCGGGAGTCGAAGCTCTTCAACCTGGGGCATCTTCTAATAACCGCTGGAAAGCGGAGGCTGTCGGGCAGGACCTGTCAGCACGGCGTTTGGGGCTGGGGGCCAGGGAACTGACATTCGCGGGACTCATTAGGCAGAGAGCTGGCTGGTGCAGTAAGTCCTGCTGAAATGTTCTGTTGGGGGCCAGCTGCAAGCTCAGCTTAGCGGTGATGCAGTGGCCACGTCCTGATGTGAAGACAGGAGAGGGCAATATAAATAATACACTGCGGCTTTGTGACCTGCCAGAGCAACTGTAAAGATTGAGGCAGCACCAGCCAGAGGAACAAAAACCTCAGCAGCCACCTACGATTATAGTGCTGCAGAAACAACCAGGAGTTTCTCAGTTCAGGCATCCCTGAGGTAAAGGGTTAAAGGAAGGGTTAGCCACAATACAACAAAATTCTGGTGGGTTCACATCTGGGATTTTTACTTATTAGCAACCTCCTGTATGTGCTGGATGTCAGACAGCTATTTACACAAACAGCAAAAAACAACATTAAGCACAATAAATTGTAAAACTTACATTCATTTCTGAGGCATTATACTGCTGACACTCACTGTGAACGGGTATTCGCAGCAGCTGCAACGTACCTTCAGGATCAAACCTCGTCCTTATTTCTATTCAGCAGGTCCTCTGATATTATCGCCTGAAACTATCTTTTGATCCAAAAAGTCAATATCTAAATCCGCAGCACCATGGGTGAGAAGCTTAGTGTTTCCTTACGCTATAGAGCACAGTGCATCAAAGTCTGGGCTACCAGATGAGAAGTGACGGTGGGATCACAGGCAGCTGGAAGGGCAACGATGGGCTTAGGGGCTGCAGAGCCGGAGGGATATCAACGTTCTGCTGCTAAAATGCATTTCAGACAGCAGCCAAGTATTTCTGAAGAGAACAGGAAGGGAATAAAGCATAGGGGTTTGAATATGATTGGAGCTTTAATGATGTAAGGTAGTCCTGAAAAAGTTTGTGCGATGTATCCAGAGAGACAAAAGGATTGCTTTGATGAGGGCTGTGACCTGGTGCTGAAGAGTTATTAATGGAAACTCCTACTTCTGCCACAGGTGGTAGTGGGCAGGTTATTTACTTCTTGCACCCCAACTCCACAGTGTCCATTGCAGCACTGCTTCCCCTCCAGCTAACGCTGACCTGGCTCACGTGGATTCGCACCTCTCTGGGGCAGGAGGTTCTGGGCAGGTGTGCAGCCCTGAGCAGACTGTCAAATGGGGGGAAAAACTCATTTTCTTTGCCACACCAGATGTTAAACATTGAGTAGGAACTCAGCGGGAACTGCTCGGTGAAGCACGATGCTACCGTCAGCATCCTCCAGGCGAGAAGGTGGCTCTCGGCTGTCCCCGAGGTCAGTGGCTGGCAGAGCTGGGTCCCTCTGCGGGTGCTGGGGCTCCCAGCTGGGGCTGGGGCTGGCCCTGCCATGTGCCATGTGCCGCATACCATGGGCCACGTGCCAGTTGCTCTTCTCCGGTGCCCCCCGGCATCCCTGCAGGGCTGTGCCGGGCAGTCGGTAGCAGGAGATGCTCGCCTGGGCAGGACGTGTGACCGCTGCTGCAGTAGCAGTGACAGGGAAAGCAGAGGGGATAAGGACGTAATTCCTGGCCGTAAGTCCCTTGCCAGTCCTTTTTCTCAGCGCAGTGGCCCATCAGAAGTACATCTGAAACCTTATCTGTTCATCATGAGGGATGCCTCCTGCTTCTTTATCAGTTTACTCTGATGCGATCGGAAAAGCTGACCAAGAGGAGATACAGCAGCTTCACGAATGATTCGTCTTTATTTCGGCTTCCCAGAGGGATGTAACTTGCTGTGACAGGCTCAGGGAAATATGAAGCATGAGGCATCCGCTTGGAAATGTAAAAGGAAGTTACTATTCCTGCCACTAAACATTGTAAATATTAAATGGGCTTTACAAGTATTTTCCTAGTTGCTGAACAAATTTAGAGCTCGAAACATTTAAAGGAAGGAAGGAAGGAAGGGAAGAAGGGAGGATGATACTGACACTGGAAACTTTTTTTCCATATTTCTTTGAAAAGCAAACACATTTACTTTAGACTTTTTGTATGCCACCTGCAAAAGTAAAGTGGCATCAGTCATTCTAGGATTTGTGGCTTATTTGGCCTTTCACTGCAAATTAATTATATGGTTGTTAACATCTTTGTGCCAATTTATTTTTGTTAGTAGTATTAATTCATGTGTTCTTGACTTGTGATTTTGCAAGTCAAGAAGAGAAGTGGCCAACAATACTCTCAGCGAACAAAATTAGCTTCTCTGTACAGCAGTGGAAAAGCTAACATGACTTTCCAGAATAAAGAGAGTAACCACAGAAAAAAAAGGGGGAAAAAGCAGCCACTATAAAATCTTTCTGATTTGTTTATAATGTTTTGCTTTGACTAGTGGACTCTACTGATTTGGGTTTGAAAAGCTGTTAATTGGTACAAGCAATGGTTAAAGGATTCAAACTGAAAGCTCTCTGTAATCACACGCAGATAAACTGGATTGAAATCCAGCTCTTATGAAAAAAAAGTTTCCCTGTGTTTGAATGCACACAGTCAGACAGCGGGCTCTTCAGGACAGGACTGTCTCTTTTCTGTCTTCAGCATCCCCCGTGCCAGGGCCTGTGATGATTCCGGCTCTTGGTTGAAGCTGGCCGCAGCCCCTGGTCCGCCCCGCTCCCCTTCACAGGGGATCTGACGTTACTCCCATAAATCGGCGGTAGAAGTTTTCCTGGTGCAAATTCCTTTCCTTACAGGGCACGAGAATCCCACCCTGATGCTGCAACTTGGAATATCCTTGTTCCTCAGAGAAGTGTACAAGTATAAAGGCAGGGATATAGCAAACCATTAGTGTCCCCAAAGCTATGACTTTCTAAAAAAGTTCATGTCCAGATAACAGGAGGAAGAATGCAGGAGCAAAGCTATGATGGATTATTCAGATATAGAGCAACAGGCATGGAAGGGATGCTTAAAGAGCCAGCCAGACTAATGTAGAGATGATATATTTGGAATACCTGAACTGAGTTCATCTTACCTTTTATTAAAACTCTCTATTGAATTTATCTATTAATAATTAACTCTTGACAAGAGCCATCTCTCTCCATGAATAGGTTCTGACTAATGTGAGACATGTTAAGGGGGTGAATAAGAAGATCAGAGCCCATCCCTGCAAGGCAGCGAGTGGTGACTGCTCTGTTCTGGGGTCCTATGTCTGTTCTTACACATGATAGCCAGGCCTAAATTTGGGGAATTAGCTGTCACAGTGAAGGCACGTCCATACTGATATTCCACTGCATGCTCAAGGATATGGCGAATCTATAAAACGAGGCCCGCAGGCATCTAAACAAGTATTTCAGCTCTTTATCCCAAACCCCGTTATAGCCAAAGGCTAGCAAAGGGTGTCCCCCATTTGAGCAGCATGGGCCAGATGAAAGGCTGACATGTACCAGGAGAGGCAGAGGAGCTTTTCAGTGGCACTAAAACCTCACTGCTGGGCAGTAAGACCTTGGGGCACAGGCTTGAGCAGCGAGAGTCACTGGGGGGGTCACATGCCTCTGTACCAACTTTTCTGGACGCGCTGCGTTGATCCTATGCTAAGCCAGGAATCAAACACTGCATATTGCAAAAGGAGATGGCACATGTGCAGGATGAGCATTCAGACCTGGGTCTTGCTTGTTGCTTAGTCTTGTCTTACCTTCGGGGCACAATTAAATTAAGATATTATCTCCAGGGCAGCTCTGAGTGAGCGCCGAGCTCTAATTTAGTGAGCTCCCACATTCCATCCTTCACATGTCTTCCAACAGTCATAATTTTAAAAGGAGGGGTCGGGGGCAGAGACAGAGCCCTGCAGCACTTTACAGGGCAGATGGGCACCCTCTCCAGGGGAGGAACTGCAGTGTGCTTCTACTGTCGGCAGGCAATAAGCTGTTGTCGCTGGGATTCCAACTTGGCCCTGCCATACAGATTTTATTCATTGCTGCTCTCTTAATCAGACTCTAGCCCCTTACAGGCAGGACTTATTCATGATGTTATATTTTGTATTTATTTATTCTCACTACATGTTAAATGATAATAACAGGTAGCTTAAGGACAGACTCTGTTGGTTCCTATTCCTTGCTCCCATTTCAATGCCTTCTCTTAGGCATTACCTAAATTAATTCTTTATTCTTTACCCAGCAATGATCAAACACAGATGTTTCATTGAGGAAACCCTGGAGCAGGCAGCTAGAGCTTGACCTGAGTCCTTTTTAAATCAATAGGAAAACTCCCAGAGAATTGAGCATAAAGTAATCTCTACATAAACTCCCTCCTTAGTCTTCAACAATTAGAGGTTGATTTACAGCCTGAAGGCTGAGATGTTTCACCTATTAGAGTGGCTACCGAGAATACCTCCTTGCTCCTTAGACAAGAGTGCCCAATAGAGATACAACATATGATTTTTAAAAAATCAATCTTTGTACAATTAGGTTCTTTTCTTTCATACTTATCACTTACCTCCTCTTAGAGTTCACAAATACTTCTAACAGACAGATACTCAGGTTTTCTAACTAAATTGTGCAAGTGCGAATATTTTTATTACTCCACTGTAACGTGTGTATTTGGCGAAGCCAAATTCAATTTAATGTGTCTTTAATGACCTTTGTGAGCAAGCACAGCCATATTCAGATGAGTAATCAACAGTGGAATGATATTTGTTAGATTGCATCTATTAAAGTCCAGAATGACTTTGCTGTCTAGACCACAAATACTAACACTGTTGCAGGAAACAGGGCAGTTGATCCCTGTTTCTCTGCTTAGGACAGTAAGTAGCAGTACTGAAAGATGAACTAGCAGGTATGTTCAAAGAGAGTGGCTCCCACATTGCTTAGACTGCCCACAGATCTTTTAGCACTGAAGCACAATTTTTCAGGCAGCTCCTAGGATGAGCATGTGAGAGTTCAGCTAGGTCTCTGAGTCCATATTGGAGATGAGAATTTTCTTTTTTTTTTTTTTTTTTTTTTTTGTATGGCAGAGGAAACTAAGGAAATCAATCAGCTAGTGCTCAGGTACACCTCCTGCTAAGTCTGAGTTCTGCTGTAAAGAAACAGAAATTATACTAATCCACAAAATCAAGCAGGCACTCCAGTTGAATGCATGAACTTGGCTTTTTCCTTTCATCTGAACAGTCTTTGGAAGGACCGAAGTGATCACCCAAGTCAGATACAGATGTACTTCTAACATCTCAGTCGTGAATAGATTAATTTTGGAGAGGTATGGAAGTAGTACTTCTACTCTACACATACTGATCTGAGGCAGATGCTGACATATTTGGGCAAAGTTACACAAGACATCTGTAACAGGATTGTAAAGTGAAGCACAAAATCCTCAATATTAGACTATCATTTTCATTCTTAGGTAATCCTTCTCAGTATGATTTCTACAGAAAGGAGTAATAGTAAATGGGAGAAAACCTTCTACGAACTGACTTCTTTTACTTCTTTTGTTGTTGTGTGATCCAATATTGCACAAAAAGACTTGAATATATCTGTTTGATGGATGATTTTTCATAGCAAAGATGAGAGGAACAATAATGTCGTGTGAGGTGGGACAGATATACGGTGTTTCCATTATTGAATATGTGACAAAATCATTCTTTTTCCCTCAAAAGCATAGCTGAGAAAATGTAGGCAGTGAGCAGTGGCATGCTGCAAATGTAGGTATAATGAACTAAGTGTCTTTTGTGATTTACAAGAACAAGCGATGCTATCTGTTTATCATGATGCAGTACTGGAGTTCGGAAGTACAAAAAGAAGTGTTGTTATCTGGATTATTTCTACGTTATGAAGTAATGCAGTGCAATAGGGGTCAAACGGCAGATTCAGACAGTTGGTGCTGAGGCTGCAACATCCATGTTACATACATTTGGGGCTTTCCACTGTGGACTACATCTAGTAGATGCTCTGTGGACTAACACATTGGCAGCTGGAGCTCATAAGGGCTGCTGCTGGAACATATCTTCTGGTTTAGTTTTGTTGGACAGTAGTTAACACAGCCTTTCAGAAACTGCTCTGTGATGCAAATCAAAAGGGATTAAGTGAGAATTACTGGGAGACTCAGTTCAGAGGTGGTCTGATTTGAATGAAAATGCAAACATGGATGCACTTATTCAGTGTTCAGAAAAGAGACGCATCCAAGGGCTGAAAACAGAAATCATCAGCACCACTGCAGACTCTGCATCCAAATCTCAAGGTGAATGAAAGTGAGATTTTCCTCACCTGTTACTATTCAGCTTTCAGTTGGGGTTTGGGTTCCAGCTCTGAACCAGGAATAATCCAAACTATTCTGCAGGCAGTTTGCAGCTCCATATGTACTGTATCTATGGACAGCCTCCTCACACCAAAACCTGAAGGTAAGTACAGAGCATCACAAGTAATAATTTAAAAGCTTGACTTATACATCTGTTAGCACATTGTAAATGTTATGTTTCAAGCACATCTTATTTGAATAGCAATACCATATTAAGCTGTAACACTTGCAAATGTTTGTCTATACTGTGTGTAGCCTCTCTTTCTCTTTACTTTTCTGTAATTGCTGTACAATATTTTTCCCGTACTCCCTGTGCTACCATTGTGCTGCTTTCTTTGCAATAATGTGTTTACTTTTTCCATATGCTGAGACTGTCGGCAGTACTGAAGAACCAAAACTTCTTCACTGTCTCCATTTCCTCCTTGCCTGGAAGGTAGGGCTTGGATTCCTGTTTTCTCCAAAAAGCCTGTTAATGCCCAGCCAGCCCCGCAGAGAATGGGCTGCCATTCCTAGACACCCACCAGGTGGCAATGTGGTAAAACACTTCATTTAAGCAGGCTGTTAAAATATTGACCGAGTGGCTGCATAAGCATAAACGCCAAATTTTAAGGGATCTTTAGAGTTAGGAAAATAGGTTGGATTTATGGGAAGAGTATTGATCTCTAATGGAACTGAGTCTGCTGTAAATAATATTTTAGAGGATTTGCCTGTTACTAGAACTCTGAAAGGTGCATTTAGTGCTAACTGACATACATTTTTAAACTACCTGAAGCTTTAGAGCTAATGAAGACAACCGAAGGTGACTACAGTATTTATGAATAAAACCTTATTACTCAATAAAAGAGCTTGGGACACCACTGTATTTAGAAACTCACAGCATTGCAAGCAGTTATGTACAGGCAGAGTTATAGAAACCTTTCATGTTCACAGACATAAGGGAAGGAAAGGGTCAATGTGTGAGGATAAGTTCAAAGATGACCCCAAGTGGCTTTGTTTCCTTGGACTGACAGTTCAGTAGGTCCCCTTTTTAGTTAGGTTATTGTTCTGTACTTCTCAGGACTGAAAGAAAACCCACTTGTTTTTAAATGTAAAACATATTTTAAAAGCCATAATGTTAACATGAGACATCTGAAATTTTAAAACATTTATATGCATTCATAATAGCACGATAATTACTATCAGTGTTTATATAGTATCTCTCATTGCAAAAGATCCCAAAAGGACTTTGCAGATAATATCCTGCAGAAGCTATTGTAGCCGTAACACAAAACATCTGGTCTATGGCAGTTTAAAAATTCCATTTTAATTCCAGCTCTGCTCCCCTCTAAAGTCAATGGGCTGTTTTGCCTTCCAGAGTTGAATTAAGCCCTTTGTTTTCTTTTGGTCCTTGAAAATAAAAGAGAAATGAATTACGATAGTTTTGTTCAGCACCTCTTGCAGAGATCAAGCTTTAACTGCATGGGCTCTGCCCAGATAGCTGACTGGCACATGCAGTGAATGCGGCTGGGGTTTCCAAATGACACACAACCTGATTAGAAATACTTTTTCAGGGTACTGTGGGATATCTGGAAATTCCAGATAAGTGTTACAAGGCTTCATAGACTTGACAAAGACCTGAGCACCTGAGTAAACCTGAATACATTTAGTAACCTTATGAGTGGCAGTAGAAAACCACCTGCAAAACTGTTCACTGTATAGTCACAAAATCACGCAAGTCCCCCAGAGCTGATCAGGTTAATGAACTCAGCAGAATTATTCAGTACTGCTTCTTGACCACAAAGGACACCGCCAGCGGAGAACAGGTGCTGGGAACAAACGAGGTGTGCGCAGAAGGAACCTGATTTCTCAGGCTGCTTTTAACCCGTAGGAGATGGACTTTGAACACCAGATCTTGTGCATTTCCAGCTTGTGTTCTGTGCTGGTTGGTGCCGGAGCCGGAGCCCGAGTGGGGCCAGTGCCATCGCTGTGGGCTGGCAGCACTGGTGGTGCTGGGACCTGCCTCCCCAGAGCTCTTCAGCATCGCTCCCGTGCAGCTGGTTGGGGCAGCAGCAGCAGGAGGAGTGGGTAACCGTCCCAGTCTGGCTGAGGAAGGGTCAGCAGAGCCCACTGGGCCGCTGAGAGCCGCCGTGCCTGCGACCGCTCTCTGTTTCATGCTTCCACCACTTTTCAGCCCGTTCAAGCTTGAAAAGGATTCCAGGATGCTTCAGTCCCGACTTGCAGCCTGCGTATGGCTGGGGTGGGGAGGTGAGACTTCATCAAGATAAAAAATGCACACATGGGAGTGTGAAAAATTGAAATAGAAAGGTTGCTCTGGCAGCTTCGGTGCAGTTGTTCAAAACCAGAAATACCAGCTGGCTGGAGACCTGCTGATAAAGGTTTTCTTCCTTATGTTGTCTGTGTCATCCCCTCAGACAACCAGCCAGGAGCATTTTTCAGCAGGAAGATGAGTGGATAGATATTCTTACGCTGCTCCTGCCTTTGTCCTCCTGTTCAATATGGTGCAGTAAATTCAGCCAGCAGGAGCTGTGCTTTCAGGCAGCCTGTTGCCCGAAATACAGAGTGTAGAATTGCAATCCTTGACAGTCACCCGGGATGCAGAAACAGGAATGTCAATATAAATCGTTTTCTCCCCATCACTACGAGATGCTCAAAGCTTAGGCACTTGATTTGACAACACTTAGGCGTTTTCTTGAAAGGTGCAAGGTAAGCCTTCCTACTTCATCCTTTCCTGTGTCAAAGGATGCAAACAGCTTTTTTGGATAATACAAAGGCAGAAGAACACGAAGTTGTGTCAGAGGCACAAAAATCTCTGAAGTCTTTGAGGAAAACTTCCCTATTACTTACTCTGTGCTGTAAGCCACTATGTGTATGAAAGAAGATGGAAGATAAGGGGGAGACAGTTGTCGAGGAAGGAATGGGAATGGGAAGAAAGGAAGCTTGATTGTGAGGAGCAAGATAGAATATAAATTATGAAAGCAAAACAGGCAGAAAATGAAAATAATGAACAAAAGAATAGGCTGGCAAACTTTGTTAGAGCTGCAAAGCATTTCTGTTTAAATCTACTTTTATTCCTGGTGATTCACAGAAATGAAAGTTAAAATGCATGCTAAATCCTGCGTGGTTCATGACTACGAAATACAATGTACAAATCCAGTGGCACCTAACTGCTTCAACTGAGAATCTGTCCCACAGAAACAAGCGTGACTCCTTCTGCCTTCCAAAGGCATTTTCAGTCATGCAGATGGACAGGACAGCTAGCTGGGGCAGACAGTGTATGACTTTCAATGGTACCATCTGTATCATCCTTTAGAATTTTTCAGATTGCTGTTAATACCTCAAGTGGTGATGCTATATCCCTACAGACAGTAACCTGAATGAATTTTGCTTTTCTGGACATTTTCCTTCACCATCTTGTTTTTAAAATGCCAGAGGCCATTCACAGAATTTGCTGAGGGCAAGTGCTGCTTCAATTGCATTGCCTTTGCTACCAATGATTTTAAGGCAATATAAATGTCATCTTCCTTGAGTCCTTTTACATCTTGTAGATTGTGAATCTCCACAGCACTGATTTAGAGAGCAGCATATTCTTTGCCTTCGTGTTGTCAATGATGAGACACTTCATTCTGCTTCAGGGGATTTTGCTAGGTAACTCTCAAGGGAGGTATTTCCACTCTTGTTCCTGCAAACCACTCCAGCAACAGCCTGAGAATGTAAGTCTTAATTCAGAGGGAGGACCACCGCAGTAGCAAAATATTAACTTATCCAATTTCCTAGTGGTATCACCTAAAGGATTAAACTTCCCTTAATTCTGCTAAAATCTTAGTGGTTACTAAATGACTATCATGAAATTATCCTCAAAATTACTTTTAATTTTATATAAAGCATGTACAACACTTTTCTTGGCAGAGCCGTTCAAATCATGCTGCATATCAGAGGCTGAATTTAATTCTTTGTGAATGTCCATGATATTCATGAAGGGGAGAAAATCTTAGCATGACAGTCTTTCCGGGAATAAAGTAGTCAGCCCCAGTATCTTCAAATGGTTTACAATGCCTTCCTGTGAATTTCTATCAAATGTCTTTCCAGATTTAGATGAAACATGTATTGAAGGAAAACTTTCCAGGAAGCTTTTACATGAAGATCAGGGATTACAATAGATGCTTGTATTGCAGCAATAATATACAGGAACATACGTGGCTACAAAGAGATACTGAAGGCTCAGGAGAAATCCCGCTGCCGTTGCAGTGAATGGCAGAACTCATTTCTCCATGTACTTTATTGGTAGCAGCATCTTGCCTTGAAGCTGTGGTTCGTATGTTAAAAATATATGTGTATCCTTCATCACAATTAGGACTGGAAATGCCAGCTGTCGGGAGGAGCTGTGCCTGCGGACGGCTTCCCGGTGCTTTCCGTGCAGGTGGCAGAGGTCTGCTGTTTAACATAGATAGGGCACAGCTCAGTTAGAGTGCAGGACCAGAGACCTTCTTTCCAAAGGTACGGTTAGATCAAAAAATATTAACTGTGCTCTCAGATTCAAGGGATAGAGACTCATGAGATATGTTTGGTTTTGTTCTGTAATTTTTAATCTTTTTTTTTTTGTCTTACACTTGTCAATTCCCTATCCACCTTATATGAACAGGCTCTTAAAATAAGCACGCTATACCCTGAGCTGGTATACCTGCAAGGAATATGGAAGAGAAATATCTTGGAAAGGTTTAAAGAGAACGTCCGTGTGATAGCGTTGTACTGCTTCTAACTAAAACACTTCTGTAGCTGCATACTTAGTTGCGTTCTGAAATTTTCTGCCACTGGACATGTGCCTGCTGAACAGAGCTGAACAGACCTGATTTAAAGGTATTTACTTAAGCAAGTTACTTGTACGTGAGCATGCTTTTGGGGGATAGTTATTCATAAGGCTTTCAAAGGAGTCTAAAGGCAGCAGTCACATAAATCCTGTTGAAATTCAGTAGCTGTTGGGTCCTTCTGTGTTTGAATTCAAATACAGTTTGAACTTGCCTTTGTGTTTTATCTCCTTTTCTATTTAAAATGTACCTGCTGCATTTGACCTTGTGGATTACAAACGCTCTTGGGACGATGTGAATTTGTGGCACACCCATCAGTGCCCTCTGAATTTGGTGGTGTTTGTTGGACTCCGGTAGGTTTGTATCCAGGAATATTTTAGTCTCTTCCTGCAAACAAACTTTTCCATACCCCAGGGGCACCTTTTATTTGGGGCTTTTACGTTATCTGGACTACGTGATGCTACTAGGAGATCTGGATTGTCAGCACATTGTGAATTTTCTCATGAACATGCCACTGATACATAGCTATACTTCGCTTTAAAACCTTCTGTCCCTGAGGTGCTGTCTGCCTGCCTGTCAGATATTTGCAGCTGGATGAGCAGCAATTTTCTGTAGCTGCATATGGCGAAGATGGAGGGAATTTTCTTCGGCTCCGTGGAAGCAATTAGCTGCCACAGCTCTCAGTGCTGGGGGAGGATTTTAGTAACTTGACCCTTTGATGTTTGGACCCAGAAATGATTCAGGTTTATTCTGTTATCCAGATGAAATTTAGCTTATCCAGTGCTTTCACCTAGAAGTAGCTATTGCTGCAGAGGAGGGGTAGAAGTCACACTGATCCTGCACCCTTACAATTCACTACTGGTTGAATGTCCTGACTGACATTATGAGGAACTGGCTGCTGCTGAAAAACAACTCAATCCAGATATATGTGGGCTCAGCCAGCCATCTCCTGCTTGTTTACAGGAGATACAAACCTCTTAGTTTCTGCATCAGAAGCAGTACCGAAAACACCCTTTTTATCTTCATTCCAGTAAAGAGCAGAGCTTCATTCTCGGATCAGGTGGCCTAGTGCAAATGAAGTAACAAGTTAATTTTAATAGTAAGATATATAGGAGTACTTTAAGTTCTTGATATATCATTGCCAAAATAAAGTGGCTGCACTGATGAGCATATTTCAGGGCCTGGCCCAGAGCCTTTCACCATCAGTAAGGAGATTTCCATTTATTTCCCTTGGCTTTGGAAAAGGCACCTACAGAAACAAGCCAGAAATTAAAGTGGATGCAGTTTGATTTATACCTGAATGACTTAACATCTATGAGGGAGAAATCCAATGAAATATCAGCAGTGTGCCGTCCATAAAAGCATATGATAGCTTTTTAAGTCGTAGCAGGCATACACAGGAGCGGACAGCTGAAGCTGCATAGAGGACACCGAAGTTTGGGTCCTTCCCTGTCTGTTTTTTACCTAAGACAAATTTGCACAGGTGATTTGTTCACCCAAAATAGGCAAAGAGTGGGGGAAATACCCCAAGCTAACAGACAGGAATAACAGGTTGCAGTAATGAACTGTCAGGACAAAACATATAAAAATGATTTTTTTTACTACTAGGTCTTTCCATCTTACCAATTCAGAAGGTGAGTACTCATGCAGGTTTTTCTCAACTGTTTTATTTAATTTTGAGATAAAATTACCTCGAGCAGAGAGAGGGCGACAAGGCAGTGTAACCTGAGGAGCACCGGTACGTTGTCTTAAGCGTGAGTGGAAGTGGCAAGGAACTGTGACTAGAACTGTCCCCTAAGCTCTTTGTTCTTCCCTTCCAGGTCTTCTGGACAAAGAACAACATTGCTGGACAAAAACCATTGCTTCCTTGTCAGCACCTAGTCAGTGACTGCAGAGCAGTTAGAGATGTCAGGTTTTGCAGGCTTCTTCCCCAAATCCAAATGCTGCTCTTTAGAACTTCTGTTGAGTGGCTGATGCTTTTTCACAACGCTGCTGCTGCAAAGGTGCCAGTCGGCTGGCTCTAACTCTACCATGAAGTTGAGCAATAGGATGAAAAGGAAAATAGCATAGCAAAAAAATTAAGATAAGTAAACTGAAAAGAAGTAAATAACCATATTATAAATGGTTATTAAATAATTTACTTAGTCCCTTTGAGAAAGTGCTTTACTTCTGGGGATCTGAGCATAAACAACATCAATTAAAAATGACCTTGTCAAAAAAAGATATGATTAGTTTCATTTCTGTAGTGCTGCTTGTTGATAATAGGCAATTTATGAGTTTGTTCTCTGTAAGACTCAGAATTTTCTTCACAGTTAATGACTGGTCCACTGTTCATGTGACACAGCTTTATGGAAGCATTAACATGTTCTCAAGGGTGGGGAATAGGCATATAGAGACATAGTTTCTGATGGCTTTTTTCAAACTTTGTTTTGTCTTTCTTTATGCAGCTGACAAAAACATCAGAAACCTGAGCAAAATGTTCAGTCACCTAGTTGAATTAAATACTGAAAAAGTACTTCTATTTCACTGTGAAGTATAAATGAATATACTAAAGGAGGGTGTAGATAATTCTAATAATATTGCAAGACTACTGTTTCTTCCCTCATGGAGAACTTGTCTTCTCCTCTAGCAGAGGGGATTAAAAAAAGAAGAAAGCATATACTAGTTGTTTGGGAGAACAACAGCTGCATACTATTGGGGGAGTAAGACTTTAAAACCAGTGGCTTGGAAAAATAATTTTGCATTTGGCAATATGGGGCTATTTTGCTCCCCTTTAAAATACTGTTCTAGGGGAAAAGAGTTTGCGTCTACAATATTCTATTGAGTCATTCTATTGGTTTATCTGTGCTCAAGGTATAAGATGTCAAACACAGACTTTGGGATGTGGGGATTAATTTCTTAGTTTTTTAAAACCTTTAATAGTTGTACCGTGAAGACAAGGTAACTATTTACCAACTTCGGATTTTCAGTTAGGTTCAGAGTTAAGATACAGACTCATGCCTTTTCCCTGAGGTTAATAGTGCTGAGCTTATGAATTTTGGTTCATTATGACATCTGCACATGAATATTTTATACAACATGGGTCTACTCTGTGTGAGTCACTCAAGTCTGCATACACACTGGAGATGAGCTGGATTATTAAAATATGTTTGGTACTCAGTAATACCTTAGGACCTTTTGAAATTGCTGTATTCAGGTGTCTGCATTTTGAGCAATGTGTCAGGGAGAGCCTGCATTATTCCTATTCCTTGCAAACTATGTTGGGTGCCACTTCACTGACAGGAAAAGTTAAGAGTTACTAAATGATTTAGGCTCTTTGCTTTAGCGATCACCTCCCTCCACCTGCCATAGCAGAGAAGTTGTGATCTGGAGTTACTACCGCAGTCTATGTCAAGCCTGCTCCAGAATTCACTCCCCAAAGTGGCCCAGATCTGATCACCTAAGTCATGCTGCAAGACCCAGCTCTCTGCCCCGTCCTCTTCTGCAGCAGGGAGACCACGGGAAGTGAAGAAATATAAGATCAAGAGTCTGATTATTTGGGGATTTTTTGACATTGATGAAGTGCATTTTGTACATGTTCCTGCAAGTTTGCATAGATACTTTTTATATAAAAATTGATTAAAACAAGTCATTCTTTATCTGTATACACTGCATTTATTCAGCTTTTGGAAGAAGAAAAACTAATGAGATAAAATATAATGAACAGGCTTGTCTGGTGAGATTACATTAGACGTTATTTGACTCCTAACACCTCTCTCCTTGCAAATGCCATTACAGCAGGTACATCTACAGTGGAGAAAACCATATCCTTCTGTCCTGCCTCACTAACCTCTTTCCAAACACTATTGTTCTTCTGCCATCTTTTAGCATACTGGTTCTCCTTTGCCTCTTACAAGTTTAATTAAAGGTTAGGATCATAAAGAAATCTCAAAATCAAAGAGATCCAACTGTCAGGATTCCCAGATATGAATGTGTTTCTTTTACCATTACAGGACCCATCTGTTTAGACTGCAACTCTGCAAAGTGCAGAGCACGTGAAGATTAAACAAGTGTTTGGTGAACACAGGGATGGGCTGTAGCTTTGTTTCAAGACTGTCCATAGCCTGAAGCATTTATTCACGGAAAAAGCATGAAAATGGTCCACACCATGTGAGCTGTAATTGTACAAGTAATTCTGTAGGTGAGAGGTGCAGCTTTTGTAACATTTCTGCTTAAACTGTCAGTAAATGAGATAATTGGTATGGGATATATCGAGCTGCATGTGAATCTGACTACCGGTAGTTTCTTTCATTCAAAGACACATAAAGTAAGTGGAGAAGCTCTTACTGACCGCAATGAGATTTGGACAAAGTATTTATTTACAAAGACCCATCAAATAATCCTGAGATAAAAATAACTTTTAGCTGTTTCTGACTTGAGCCACATTTCAACCAGAGATGAAGGGAGGAGAAAAGTTCTAAATTCCACCCCATCCCCTGAGCCATGATTTTCTTGCCAAGTTTATAGTTTCAGCTCATGTTTCGTGCAGTATGGTTTTTGGTGTCACAGCTCAGTTTAATTATAGATTTTCAGTTATAAAACTCCCCTCACTTGAAGGACTTACTTTTTTTCTGTTAAGGACTCTATAAGTAGAGACTGTGACCCTGATGGTTGGGAAGTACAGATATGTCCAGGGAAAAAAAAGTCTGAAAGCTTGTTCTGGAGAAATGAGTCTCCAAGAGACTTGAGTAGAGTAACGGCCTTTATGCATCATGCATGCAGACATTTCACACAGAATCATGGAGCCATTATCCCTTTCCCATAAGATTTCCTGTTTGCTTCAACTACAACTTCGAATTGTAAATTTAATTTAAAAAATCTAAGGTTCTTTTACCTTGATATTAAAAATCAAAACCAAAAAACCCCACTCCATTGCAATTACAGAAGCAATACTGTAGGGGATCCTGCTAGAAAGAGCAAATTTGTCTAACTGACAGCCAGGAATCTGTTTTTGCTAATGATGTCCGTGCAGCAAACCTGGTGGATTTCATTAAGGGAATTTTCTTTCTCCCTTCTGAAAGGTGAAGAACGCGACTGGTTCCTTTATCTACTGGATGTTTCCCTTCCTACAGCAAAAAAAAACTTTAAGTTTTTGCTGTTTTTAACTGTGAAAAGGCATAACTATTTGATAAAAGATGCATTCATAACTAAAGGGAGGAACTTAGCACAGGGTAGTCTTCATTATTCTACTGCACCATTTGTACTACAGCAGTGCAGGGTTAATCTAAACAACAGCAGGACGCTGCTCTGGCAGCCCTGCGCCGTACTCCCCTGCACGCAAGTGGTGTGACAGCACCTGAAAAATTATGCAACATCCCTTCACACTGTTGCCATTATCTGCAGTCACGGAGCCTGCATGTCCCGATTCTCAGTCCAATGAATCATAGGATGATGCTGTCTGTGCTGCTTGTGTCATTTTCTGTTTTATTAACGGCTGGTGCCTTTCATAGATATATTCCACATATAAATAACCAGATTGCAAGAACCAAACTAATACAAGATGTCACAATTCATTATGCACCAGGTGAGTTTCTAGCTTATCTGAAACCAATGAAAAACCTGCCTTCTTGTTGAAGGCAGTTGATCTGGAATTTTATCCAAAGGGTAATACAACCCAGAACACTTTCTGCAGTACTGACCACTATATCCTGTCAAACACTGAGTGCTATTATGTGTTCTGTAACAGCAAGACAAAATAAATCTGGATTGAACAGCTCCAGTTCTCTCTTTATCCCTGCACAAAGAATTCTCTCCTGATAAAAACTCCAAATACATCTGGTTTCTAGATTTGCAAAATGCCTTCTGTTATCCCATATGGCTATACACAGTTAGCAGTATGAATTTGTCTAATGACAGACAGGATTTCAAAAGGTATACACAAGAAAAGGCAGCCCACCTTTTTCAATGCTTTGGATTATGGAAAACTGAAAAAATTTAGCAAGTCCTAGAACAAAAACCCTCATCCCTCTACCATAGAAGCAAAAACCCATACATCTGAGTTTAGGGAGTACTGCTAGAAATTCTGAACAAATCACCTGTTTTTTAATACCTTAGCACTTCACATTATAAGCTAGTGGGAACAGTGAACTGTCGTATCCAAATTTTCCTGCCATTTGTACTATTCAGTACTATTTGTGTCTCTTTATGGAGTGCCTGGATGGTCTATAGTTCTCTCAGTAACAATGGCTTATTTGTTTTATTCTTGCATGGCAAAGACATGAATAAATGCTTCTCATACTTCATCACAACCATCCAGAAAACCCTTGTACTAAGGGCATTTTAATTCTTATGATTGGCAGGTTGTGTGTTTAGAAAACAATAGGAATGTTCTCTTCTTAATGGTGCAGATGGTGTGTCTTTCTGATGAGGCCTGAGTGTGAAAGAAAAAGAAACATTAATTATTACATTAATTTTAATTGTAATTATCTCTATAAATTATCCAGTTATTTCATTCACAATTTCTACTCTTTGTAATTCAACACCAGGTGGGAAATGACCAGTTTACATTCAATTCAATGCTTATTACAGCTGGTGGCAGACACTTTGCAAGGGTAGAATCAGTTTTTGATGAAAGTAGGCTTTTTGCATGTAAATATGTTACTTCCATAAAACTCTGGAGTCTAGTAACTGGGCAGGTCCTCAGCACAAACAGAGCGTGTTGGCAGTGCATTGTGACAAGTTCACAGGTATCGAGCTGTAAAATAGGATGAAATTACTTTATTCTCGGGATTTATTTATTTATTTATTTATTTATTTATTTATTTGCAACTGTACCCCTTGTGATAATTGCCCATTCTTTTCCAAAGGGAGGTAGACAGGTATTTTAAATAAACATTGGAACCAATAACAGTAATATCCTTTCTCCAGAACATATTCTTCATTTGACGCAGTAGGTGATAAAACATATAACACTTCACATGCAGGTCACTGTTTTCAATCTGATCTATGTCACTGCTGACCAAGTGCTAGCATCCATCTTCTTCTAGGCAGCCTATGCAAAATAATGAATGGATGGCATTTGTGGAGTCCCTGGAAGACATTTTCTAGCGGTTACCATCACAGTTGCCACCAATTAACTCTTACTGGCAGTCTCAGAATGGAAGGGAAAAAATGGACTAGCATAGAAAATGAAGTGCCTCTTCATCACCGTGATTCAGTTCCTTTGTGTAAGACCTGAGTCATGCTTTTAGTACTGCCTTCAAGGATCATATTATGCATGAACTAAAAAGCAAATGCTTCTTCCCCAGCAAAATGTGATCTTTCCACTCTTCTACAAATATTTTCATGACTTTCCTAGTAATTGAGAGTTCCTAGCCTTTAGATTTCTCAGTGCCTTAACAACTTTTGGCTTCACAAAAGTAAAGAGAAGAAAGACCCATTAGCTAGATGAGTTGCTAAATTATGGAATAATTTTTGGTTTTCTTAGACCGATGATCAATAGTGTGTTGAGGTGTTTGTACTATGTTCAAGATATGCTGCAGTTTGATTACCATTCCACATAAACGTAATGTAGCACATACTATTATAGCCAATATGAAACAGAAGAAATCCTCAAGAAAAGATAATCTCTCTGGAGAACTTCCTACAAGTTGTTCAGGGCCCGAGAAATGCCACTTCATTGCTTCTTATGTGCCGTACTGCAGCTCTTCTCATGCCTGTTTCACATTTTTGTCCTTTCGCAGATTTTTGTGCCAGGCAGGTGCCTAATTATTTCCATAATAAGAGAAATGATGATACTGAAATGCCTTTATCACTTTTGAACCCAGAGCTAATTGTCTGGGGTTATTGCTTGTATCGAAAAGCTGCCTGTGCAGTTGCCACTCAGGTGAAAATTTCAAACATGTCAGATTCTTCTTTTTAACGTTCTTCTCCTCCTCTGAATCCCCTATGTATTGAGAGCAACATATTTCAGAGACACTTCCCTCCTTTACTTACATAGTGAATAAGAAATTTGATTAATTCAGGAGTCAGTCTTTGCATTCAGCCAAAATTCAGTCCCTGTTTTTATCAATTCAGATTTTATTTTAATTAGCACGAAGTGTGACACACGTGAGCCCTGCAGGGAATGGGGAAAAGAATGTTGTCTTTGAAAAGAAGCTTCTTGAACTCTAAATTCCCTGTACTCTTTCTTTCACCTGTAGAAAAAAACCCAGGCTCAGATCCCAAAAAACAATTTGAGATCGTTTGCTCTGGTTTACTAAATCCACTAATTTCTTTTTAGTTCTCTAACAGTCAAACATATATGCATGAAATATAACATAGATATACAAATTAGAGAAAACCTGGGTTAATTTGTCTCTGCAATGTGTGTTGATGCTGAAGGGCATATGAACTTTTAAACATTACTCTGTTCTTTTCACATACCCACAGATTCTTCTCCAATACCATACCACTACACATCAGCTTCTTGCTCAACATTAGGTCACTAGCCATGATTATCTCATTTTGGAGACTTCCTTGTATCGGGACAGCAGCTCACTTGCATGCTGGTGTTTAATTTTTTGCTGGCTTAGTGGTACAGCCTACAAGACCATTTTATAATACATATATATTAAGATCTGTGTTTACCTGAGGCTTAATGAGGCCCCTCGAGTTCACGATGACAAATCATCCCATGCAGAGAGGCACGTGGTAGAATGAAACCTCCCATCCTGCCAGGGAAGTGTTGGTAGCAGAAGAACTTTGGAGATTTCAGGTCTAACTCCCCAGATTACTATCCTGTTCCTTTATTTTCTCTTACTTGTCTTTGACATTTCACTTACGATGGTAACGTTTAAGGTACAGGCCTTTGCTTGAAACAGCCACCTAGGAAGAACTGATGATCTAAAATGCAGAGACTTAAGTTGTCCTGTGTGGTAGTAAACTACTATGCCTCACAGCATGAGAAAAATGCCTCATGTCATGGCTACTACCACAGAAAGATTAAAAAATTAAATTTGATTATTTACTGTATTCATAGAATCATTTAGGTTGGAAAAGACCCTTAAGTTCATCGAGTCCAACCATACTGCTGGATAATCTAGCCTCAAATTGTTCTGTGCAGAGCAAGAGCAAAGGAATTAAGCATTATCCATTAGCCAATCACACAGTTCTTGCAGCATTTTTTTTTTTAATGTTCAGCATTTGCAACAAGAATGGCTTATTCCAACTTTTTTTAACCTATGGCTCACAACACTGACTTAACTCTCTGAAGGGTTCTATCTGCCTGCTCTCCAAACACTCCTCAGGTGCAAGACGCAGGGAAGGTTGGCGCCCACGTTTTCTCCAGACTGCACCAGCTTTTCAAGTATAATCATGAGCAGTGATTTTACAGAATCTACCCTCTAAAAAAACAGAGGGTTTTTACTCGTCTGCCAGTGCCTCATGTTTCTAAAGAATCAAAAATACTTTTATGAAATGTTTGACAGGAAAATGAGATTGTGTAACAGTATGAACTCCTACATTTAAGAAAGACAAAAGCTGGCTGCGTCTCAGAAGAGTAGCTGAAACGTGAGCTATCGTATGACATAGCAAAATGTGCCTGTTATGGTACGGGTCATTTTGCTGCAAATATTAAACACGTTTCTGACACTTGCCAGGACCAGCTGCGCCTCTCCGAGCAGCTTGCTTTAATACTCAGCACAGTGCCAAGGCGGGGTGTTGGATTTGGTTTTTTTAAGTGATGCAGTTTCAGGTGACGTCCGCTACCCCGACAAACCAACCACAGTCCGGGCAAGGCCTCCACCTGGAAAATAAAATTAATTTTGTGCCTTGAGTTCGCCCTCCCCGCTTACTCCTGACACAGCCACACGCCCGCCCCTCCAGCTGGAATCACCTTCACCGCCACGGACGAGGCTGCCCCGCAGCTGTGTTGGTCACGGCAGGCCGAGATCGGTTTCAGCTGTGCCGAGCGGACCCACCCGCGGCCGCAGGTTCCCCCCCGGCTCCCGCCGATGCCCCCCTGAGGGAGCCGCCCGACGGCGAACGCCTCAGGCGGGCCCTTCCCGCCAACGACGGCCGCCGCGCGCTCCCTGGGGCCGCCGGGCAGCGGAGCGCGGCCCAGCCGTCCCTCAGCGCCGGGCCCGCCTCGGCCTCCCCACGGCCTTGAGGCGGACACGCCGCCTCAGCACGCAGCCGGCTGCCCCGGGCGGCCCCTCCCGGAGAGGAGGCGGCGCGGCCCGGCCCGGTCCGCTCCGGTCCGGTCCGAGCGCGGCGGAGCGGAGACGGAGCGGAGCGGTTCGCCCGCCGGCCGGTACGTCTTGCTGTGGTGTCGGGGCGCCTTCGCTGCTGGAGGGTGCCCGCGTGGCGGCTGGGGGTGCAGGGGGCTTTTATGCCAACTCAGTGCGGGGCAATAGCGGCAGCTTTGGAGCAAAAGCGTTAGAAAAAAGTTTTTTTTTTTCCTGTTGGGATTTTTGTGTTTCAGACCAGCCGGTTACTGGTGATGGCGCAGAGCAGGTAGGTTTTGCTCACTCTCTGCGGCGGGCACACAGCCCCTCGTGGGGCTGCGACACGGGGGTACAAACCCGGAGCGCCATGGAGCAGCTGCTGCGCTGGGGAGAGCTCTGGTCGTTCCCTAAACCCTTACGGGGCGATAGTAAGAAGAGTGTGTTGTTTGTATTGTGTCAGTTTCCCCACCTGTTAAAATGCATTTTATTATTCTATGCGAATAGGAGAAGAACAAAGCAAATATAGGGCATGTTTTTGTTTGTAAAGCTCCATATGCAATCCCTCAAGTTGTTTATCTGCTATAAAAATACCAAGAGGCTTTGCCTGGGAAGAGTAAATGGTGCAAGTCTCGTCGGCGTGACCTTGGGCGCGTATTTCAGGGAGCCTGAGTGGAAGAGCAGAGCCGTCCCTCCTGCGGTGCCGGTGGCCGGGCAGCCCTCCAGCCGCCATGCCTGTATGCCGCCAGCATGGCCCCAGCTTGCGGTGTCCTCCCTGCGGGGCTCAGCTGGTGGCTGACGGCTTCGGAAGGCTCCCGCGCTGGCTGTGTCCCATCGATCCCGCTCCCTTCCCTTCTCCCACCGCGCTGGTTCCTGACATCCTTCCGTGAAAACTCGCTGGCGGTGGCAAAATCCTGCGTGGGGTTGTTGGTGGTTTTCTTTCTTCTGGGGGTGGAACCGTCTGATCAGAGTTTTAAAAGGCAGAAGGTATTTCAGAGAGACAGGCTGAGTGTGAAATCATGAGGCCCATTTTGCTGATCTGTTAGCTCTGAGTCCCACTGCTTCGCAGGGCAGTTGCTTTTGCTGTCAGATCTACATGACTGACTTGCACTTTTATGGGGTGAAACTCATCTCCTCAAAAAAACCCTGTTAAACAGATACAGTTCGTAGAAAAGAATGTATTTCAAAGAGGTTGGTGAGTGATGCTTCCTGGTACTTCCATAGCTTTTCTGCTCTCTCCTGGCCTTTGGGTATCTGTTTAAGTATTTCTGGGATGCTCTTTGAAACATTTTTTCTTTTTTTCTCACCAGGAAAGTAGCAATGTGGTAAGAGAGTGATGCCTGCATGGAGATCGATAGCTTTGGGTCACTGTAGTTCTCTAGTGTTCAAAAGATGTTGCTACTGTAGAAGGCCTGAATTAGCAGTAAAATGTAGATTTCTAGGGCTGACAGTTAAGCAACTGGTGGCAAAGTCTGGTTCATCTCTCTGTAGCGTATTTTGTCCTGTATATCCTGACAAGCTTCATTAAGTCAGTATGTATTATCTAAGATACAGTGAAATGGGAACCTGAGAGGTATTAAAGATGTGGGTTAGAAGGTAAGTAATTTCAGCATAGTCTTTTGCGCATCTCATGGTAACCACTATTGCTTTTCGCAGCAATGCCCAGTATAGTTCCATGGGAAGCATCTCAATTTTTTTGTCAGCTCCAGAGGTTTTGGATTTGGCTTGACTGAGGTAATTTCGACGATAGTTTCTGTCTTGTTAGTGTCACTGACAGGGCTAGGTGTGTAGCTCTGCAAATGCATGGCATGATAGGGAATGTCATGATAGCATTTGTCACTTTTGTCAGATTTGTGGGTGACACTTTGAAGCCACAATAGACTCTGACTTTTTGTAATGGCAGTATGTGCACTTTCACTTTTCTCATCCCAACTCAAGGTTATAAGATTAGGTTTGAAATGTGTCTTTGTTACCCAGTAAGTAAAGAAATAGAGCCAAAATCTGCTTATGCTCATCTGGTGAGTTTGGCCTAGGAAATGTGCACTCAGTGAAGGTTGCATTTACGGTTTTCTAGGTGGTACCTGGTCAATGCTTTGCCAACTGTCTCTGCAAAATTCCTATCGCTGCCAAGCTTTAGCACTGGCAGACACTGAAGAGTATTTTTCATAGGCATGAATTTCATCCTAGATGCACGCTTTTTCCAAACAATTGTCATGCAGCGTAATAAACTAATCAGCAAAAGCAAGAACCAAAACAGAGTGCTTTGTATTTTTTGTTCCCATTTAAACTTTGTCTTCTTTCTTCTGCAGCACTTAACTGTAGGGCTTCCCTTGGGTTTTATTTGGGCTGCATTTGAAACTAGGGGCACATGTTCTTGTAACACACATTTTGGAGGAAGAGGGAAGGTGAATTTCTAAACATCTTAAATTCTATAAGAGGGAGTCAATGACTTGGAAGTATAATCTGTGCTTCCACCTAGGAAGTTAGAGGACAAAGGCAAGCTACTGTGTGATTTGAATGAAGGCCTTGGCAAGCAACAAAATTTTTCCTGTGGCTATCCTGGCCTATACATGAGCCTCAAAGAAAGACCAAGAAGAGGGAAAAAGTCATAGACAGAATTCTCATTCCCAGTGCTTGAAAGGCCCCAGGCAGAAGTAATTGGAAAATACTTAGAGATCTTACTGTTATAAGGTAGCTGCATTTTGTTTTAAAACTGTAGTGCAGTAATCTTCTTCACTGATGTGAAGAAGCTTGGTGAATTTTGAAAAAATACTAATAAAGAGTAGTTAGGAATGGTTCTGTTTTCAGTGGAAATAAACACATTGCTCTTGCTTGTAATATACTATCTAATGTTACAGCATATTGCTGCAGTATTCTTGCTTCTTGGAGAAACAGTGTGGAACAGTCTCCATCAAGAGTGCAGAGCTTCCATGTTAATAGTCAAGGCGCTGTTACCAGCGGTGAGTCTGAAGGAATTGTAACAAATCCTGGATGTTTGCTGCAGGGGAAAAACGGTGTGTAACAGTATGGCTGGGCATGGGAGGAAGGGGTTACAATACTGCGTTGAGCTCATGTGAACAAACTGAAATGCCATAAGGCTGAATTTACTTGAAGAACGAAAGAAAGTAGGTACTGTTCTGACTTCTGCCATGACTGAGGAACAATAATGGTACACTGCAGGTGGTAAATGGTATTTAACTCATCTCTCTCCTGTCATATTGGGGTCTTCTAAATTGGTCCCCAGGAGGAGCTACTTTGGATGTAGTACTCTGGGCTTGCAGTTCCCAGCAGTGTCATTATACAGGGGAGGAGCACTTGGTTGGTTTGATATGCTCCCGTGGGGCCCTCCTGCCTTGTTTCAGCATGTTCTCTGCAGTGACTTCAGGAGTGGGGTGCTTTTCTAATGGTACCTGGGATAGGCTTCCCGTGCCCGCAGAGCACTTGGCACCCGCCAGAGCCGAATCCCTGCAGAGGGATGCTGCAGCACTGCCTGGAGCAGGTCAGAGCTGAAATTCCATGCAGTGCTCTCAGGAGCATCTGAAGCAGTGTTGCCCATCTGATCTTCTGAGGTCCTTTCCAGCTTTGCCTTTCTATGCTTCCATGATGCCACTTGCATATTTTACCATGTTTCCTTATAAGGGTCTTAAATAATTCCTTACACTTACATTTCTATGGCATTTTTGCTAAGAAGGCGAGAGTTATTCTCTCCTCATGTATCATGATGGTGCCACAAGATTTTTCATGGAAGGAGACAGAGAAAGTTTTTCATTGATTTTTTGGCATGTTATTTGATCTCAAACTCCCAAGAGATTCAAAGGAAGTAAGAGGGCTAATTATATACCAGGAGTATGTAGGCTGAGAGCACAGAAACTTTGTGATTTGCATGCTGTTTCATGTGGAAGGGAGGGCAAAATCTGCATCTTCCTACATTGGAGACAGTGATATAACTGTAAAACTTTAGAGGCTTTGTGGTGTTCCTCACAGATACCTTGTGTTCTGATGGAAATTCTTACAGTACTTGAAGCAAATTGGATCATCATCTAATTGGATAAATGACGAGAATGTTTACACTTAGTTTGTAAATAAACTGTATCGTATGCCTTGGCAAATAACATACATTTCTGAATATTTCCATGTGTGGCATGTTAATGTCAAACCATATATTGCTTCATTTTCAAAAGTTCTGTCCTTAATCTGTTCATTTCATTACCACCTCTAGGTCATTAGTATAGTGACACCCAAGGGGGAAGAGAGAAATCAAATGACAACGTAGGTGATGTCTGACATTAGCCAAATGTCAGGCTTTCTGATGGAAGCATCAAAATTAATCTGAAAATGTTACACCAGTTTTAGTCATTTTCCTAAGAGATTGAAAATACAAGAGGCAGGCTGATGACATTTTGATTATAGTCTCAAATTGCAAAGACCTTACAGAACATACCTTCTCCTCTCACGTAATTAAAACCTGCTGTCACCTTGATCTTTATTATATTTTTTCCATGTCCTGGCAGGTCTCTTGAGTTTTGCATGCTATTGATCCTTGTTGTTTGAGCAAATTTGACATGTCAATATTGCTCAGATGAGCAAATGGCTCTTTCATTTTGTATTTAAGGGTAAAGATGGGGGTAAAATACATGGTAGAAGCAGCACTGTAATATTACCAAGTAACTGGAACCCAAATAAGTGCAAGAAAGTGAAGTGAAGTCATGACTCATCAAAATGCTTAAGCACATGTCTAGCTTTAAGCCCTTGGGTTAATCCCACTAAGTGTGTTTCCTGAGGGGATCCCTGAGGCTGTCCTTAGGACCAGGTATGCTGTTTGTAAGGACAGCAAACTCGCAGGTGTGGCCCCAGGTCACCTCCTGGTGCATGTCAGGGCTCTGCAGGACTAAGCACGGCTCAGCTGCTCACTGTGTCAGCAGGCAGGTCCAACAGCCTGCCTCCGGCTGTCAGAGCCTGCTGGGTTGGGGAGCAAGTCGGGATCGTAGATGCTTTCAAAACCACTCTTTGAGTGATATGGATATAGCCGTGGGCTACTGTGACTGCTCAAGGGTGTCAGACTGCTGAATCCAGACCCAAGACCCATCCAAGCCTGAGAAGTTATTCTTTTTCTTCATACTTGAAATGAGAAAAAAAAAAACTTAACTGCCCTATATAGTTACTACTTAAGCTGGAGTAACTGCATCTTCAGCATCTAAGGAAGTCTATCCAATATAAAAGCCTGCTGATCTCAAAATTGGCAATGTCTTAGAACAAAAAAGTAAGATTAATCCTTGCTACAGTGAACCTTACGTGCTGCTGACTAGTCCAGCTTATGGTTTATTAGCCAGGGAGAGTAGAAGGAAAGCTGGCAGGTGCAGGCTGTTGGGCACCATCGGAGCAACTTGTTGCTTGAGCCCTGCTTTGGAAAGACTGGCCGGTCCTCGTACTGCAAACCTCCCTGTGTGGGTGCTTCTTCTGCAGTGGTCTTAGGTCTGCTGCCTCGTGAGGACAGCCGTGCTGAGCAGCGGCAGCACGTTAAGTTTTGTGAACTGATGTGCAGCACTTCAAGAAAAGCTTGCCTTTCGATAGATGCCTCATTTTTAGAGCTGCTGCTACTGCTTTATCTGCACACTAACCCAAGAAAATGAATTGTGTGATGGCCAGAGAGAGGAAGATTTTTCCCAATTTAAACCATTTTAAAGCATGTTTAGTTCTGCCATCTGTCGTAAACAGTAAAGCATCCTGCCTGAGTGTATTATAAAGTGACATTTTTATGGTGACAGAGAGTATAATGGGCTCTAATGTAGTTGAAGGATACTGTATACAGCTCTAGTGGTAAAATAGTGTAGTTCTAAATGCAATGCAGTGGAAGGGCTTGGAAACCCCAGGTTCAGCAGCTGAACAGGTGAGATGCTTTGGAGAACAACTCTGTGCAGATGTTTGAGGGAGGGATTCAAAGTATAATTTCAGAAGGAGACTTTCTAGCCTGTTAGAGAATGTTTGCCAACCCTTGGGCTCTAGCAAGGTCAGAATTTGGTCTGGTGGCCCTAAAATGGGCAGCTGTGGAGGGAAAGAGTTCCTTCTGTGTCACAAAATACCTGAGTGCATCTCCTTTTTCTGTACATACCGCTCTTTGCAATCACTGAGTTTTTAGTTTTTTCATATCACCCTTTCTGACATACACTTATGAGGACTAAAAGGATTAACTTTAAGTTTTGGTTTAAATCTCAGAATCTGGAAGTTGCTGCTTATGTTATTGAGGATGTTTATGCTATTTGTATGAAAACAGAAAATTAATTATGTCTGTTGCATCTAGCTCCTGATGCTGAAAATGCTGTATAGGTAGATGCTGTACAGCTGCAAGTGCCAGTAAACTGTTTTAGTTCAACTGCTTTTAAGTAAGATCTTCTGTTGTTTCAGATGCGCTTTCCTACTTTATCTGCTGCATAAATACTTCCTCCTTTTGAATTTTTGACACCAAATAAACACTCCTGAAGCCTGGTGGGGTTCAGTCCTGCCACTGATTGCATTTGTGAAGTCTGACGTCGCCAGCTCTGGCAAGGGATGTTCTTGAAAAAGAAATGTTTTATTACTGGACCCTCAGCTGAAATCCCAATTAGTTCTGCTGGTGCAAAGAGCTGAAGTATTACAAAATACTGTGAGCCTGTGCATGAAAATTTATACAAAATTATTGTGAAGGTTTGGGCATTTGTTTGAAATCAGCGGTGAATGTTTTTTCCCCTCTTTCTTCCCTTCCTTTGTAACTACAATCATCTTAGTGAAAACAGCTTCCTTTGCAGGCAGTAACGATCCTGTTTCCTACCGTTTTCTCTGCAGTCACACAGCTGAAGCTGCACAGGGTGTGTTTTACCAGAAGGATCTTTCTTGTGAAAGAAGACATGCCTCTTCTCCTCCCACCTCATCGAAACTGCCGTGCGTGGGTGCTATATAGCTCATCCGATGTTCTGGAAAGCATTGGATGTATTGGGAGCGCCCAGATCCACTGCACTGTCTTACACGTGGGTGTTCCCATATGAAGAGTGGATATGGTCGGTGTTATTTGTAGCTATAGCATGCTGGGTTTCAGAGTGCGTAGTCCTGTCAGTAGGGAACAGAAGTGAATTCTGACTTGTAGAGTTTGGTCCTTGTCAGCACCAAAGCAACCGCTCGGCGTTACAGATTAATTGGATGTCTCTACTTCAGGAGCAGGAGAGTACCTCTGTTCCCAGGAGACCTGTCAAATTTCTACCAAGTCATCAGGATTCCCCCCCCGCCCCAGTTCTGAGCAAGCGTGCCCAAGAAAGATGAATGGAAATTGGGATAGATGTGGTGGAGGACTGTTAGGATGATCGTGGGCATGCAGAGCCTTTTGTCTGTGAAAGAACTAGAACTTTCATGGCAAATGTCATCCTTCCAGCCTTTGAGGGGGAATACATCCTAATTAATTAGGGGCACAGAATTTCTGGTACCACAGATAAGTGGTTTTCTACACAGCTCTTGTTAAAAGGATGAGTAGCTTGATAAAATCAATTAAAATCAAAGCCAGTTGAAATGACTGTGACGGGAAGGCAACTTACACTGCCCAGCTGAAGAGCTGGAGTACATGCTGAACCTGGTAATAAGAACAGGTTGTGGCATCTGTAGGTCCTTACTACTTGTCATCTCTTGATGTTAATGAAAGCTCTTACTTGATGATGAATTTTGTAGCAGGTTTTTCTGGCTTTAAATGAAAGGCGGGGCATGTAAGACAAATGTGTGTAATGCAAGATTATTTAAAAAATAATAGATTGTTTGACCATTGACTGCAAGTTTTGGGTAGTAAATTCTGCTGCAAGGGGAAACAAGTGAGACTGTCCCAAGAGGTTTTTCTGGACTGTCTTATCCTAAAGACTTGCACAGATTTCCTGTCGATAGCTTTTATTTGCTGGTGTTTCTTCCGACAAATGCCTTTTGAAAAGTAAGTGGTCTTTAATTCATTTGTGCTCAAATTTGCATTCCCTTAATGCAAAACAGATGCACCGCTATCACCAGTGACAACAAGTTAAGCTCAGTTCAGAGTTTTCTCAAGGATATTAAAATGTTATGGAAGATGAATGCCTAGACAGGAAAAATCCCACAACAGTCCTAAAGTAATCATGGAAAAAATGATGCGGATATTTGGACTTTACATTTTAATGAGACTCTTTGGAAACCTTAAATCCATTTGCTTTTCCTCTTCTAGGCTTACAGAAGGGAGAAGACAATGACTATAAAGACAAAATTTGGCATTAATGTTGGTGAAGAAAAGCGTTATGATAAGTATTAAATTCCTTTGCAGATACCCTCTGCATATAGTGAATAAGTAGAAATAGGTTTAAGAAACACTGTAAAATTAAACTTTATAAGATTACTTTTTTATGGAATATGCAGTAGCTGCCACGTAGAATAAATGTATGTTTTTCATTATATTTTTATTACGCATTTAAAGCACATTAAGGAGCAAACAACCATCAAAGAAAAAGGAACTTATTAGATTTAGCAAGTAATCATATCAGGTTTATGTATGGTTATATTTCTTGAAAACAGGGAAAGATGCATGTCAGATGTCCTTTCAGGCTATTTAGTAAGCCATTTTTCTTTGGGAGAACAATATTAATGGCTGTTTTGCTATATTCATGCTGTATTGCATGAGCATTTTGTCTTTTTTATTGTAGTTTCTTATAAGTGTGCCATTACAGCTTGGGCAATCCAGTAGAGCATCTGGAAAAATATATTGCTTTGATTTTTGTCTCTAAATGGGCATTAGTTTGTGTGTGAGCTTCTCAGTTGTTTAAACATTTAGGCAGACATTTGAGGTTTTGTGGATGGTGTTGAAGAGTCATTTCACACTGTCCTCCAGAAATGAAATTTGTGCAGTTGCGTGAGGAGTTCAGTGATTGTTTAACATTGTTTTGGTATATTTAGTGATCCAAGATTGCTTTTGTCTTTCAGTTTCTGTTCTGTGGATAATGTTATTTGTCATCTGTTCTTCATCAATATTAAATTTGCCTCAGATTTTGGTCTCTCCCAGGCAAACCTCCATTGATTTCTTTCTTCCCTGTACCCCAGCCCTGCCTGGGTCTGCCTCCCTCCCAAGTTCAGCTCCTTAGCTTCAGGCCATCAGCCTGCATTGGCTGGAGTTACTGGTGCTTTGGAAACTGCATGTGGAAGTTGTCAAGGCTATGTGGATTATGCTGTTGGAGGACTGATCCTTGGCACATCGCTTCTGAATATTAGGGGGTTGTACTTCTGTTCAGGAGACTCCTTAGAGGCACCTGTGCTGCATGTATGCTGTCTGTTCAGAAGTCCAGCCCATCAGGCTGCCCATGCTTCAGGAAATGTATTGGTGAGGGATATTTTAATAATGCTTGTATATATCAGAGTTTCTCTGATCGGTGTATCTTTTAAAGGGATGACATTTGCAATTGCTGGTCCGAGCAAATTGCCCTTCAGTGAGCTTGATCCCAGTCTTGCAGCTCTCGAGTAGGTCTGCCAGACGTATGGCATTTCTTGTAGAGTCTGTGGTCTCCCCACCTGCCCCAGCCCTCCCAGTTCAAGTATCCTGACCAGAGGGGCAGGAGTGACTTTGGTCATTTTTTGGATGAATAGGTGGCCTGCCAAGAAGTATGCCCAAGTCTGGGCTTATTTAATTACCGCTTGCCTGAGGCTTTATGGGCTGGTTACAAGATGGACATTATATTTTGGTGATTTTGTATTAGTGCTAGAAGGAATTTAGCATTGTCTAGTGACTTGGATAAAATACCCCTTTATTGGCGTAAGTAATACCATTGTAGTAAAGTTAATGTGGGTATTGAATGGGCACTTTAATGGAAGTGCTGAAGTGCTGAAAGCCAAAAGGGCAATACTTGTTTTCATGCTGAATCACTACAGTAAATTTGGCAATAAGACTCGACATTCTCTGCCTAATAAGAGCAATTTTTATGCTCAAATTGTGACTCTCTTTATATAAAGGAAAAATAATGTTAAGCAGTAGTGTATAGCTTTAGCAGTTTCACAGTTTCTACAAATGTCAAGGTACTTATTCATTTAGTTGACAAATGTCACTTCATAAGCAAATTATTTGTCTTAGTGGCAACCTGATTTATATTTGTGTAACACAATCCGTTTTTTCAAAAAGTATATTCCTTTTAAAGAATTGTTAATTAATTTAAGATTCATTTCACTGAATATTTTGGGATTCCATATTTTCATACCACCTGTTATTAGAGCAACATCCTTGAATTTCTTCTTCGCAGAAGCTCCTTAAGCAATTTTTCCATCATGTATTAAACACTATAGGTTTATTAATTCCTACATTATTATAGGAAAATGTCCTGGTTTCAGCTGGGATAGAGTTAATTGTCTTCTAGTAGTGGTACAGTGCTGCGTTTTTGAGTTAGGTATGAGAAGAATGTTGATAACACTGATGTTTTCAGTTGTTGCTAAGTACTGTTTAGTCTAAAGCCAAGGATTTTTCAGCTTCTCAAGCCCAGCCAGCGAGAAAGCTGGAGGGGCACAAGAAGTTGGCACAGGACACAGCCA
>JANXJC010000037.1:23933041-23948624 GCA_027564655.1 Leptodon cayanensis | reverse complement strand
CCCCCCCCCCCTTAATTTTCTCCCCCATCTCACTGGGTTGGGGTGAAGTGAGTGAGTGGCTGCATGGTGCTTAGTTGCTGACTGGGGTTAAACCACGACAGAAAATTAAATAAGGGTGTTCTGCAGTACTGATCTGGGGGGCCCTAGACAAGATGGAGCTCTGTTGCTTTTGCCAATGAGCATAGCCGTAAGAGGCCCCAGGAATTGCACTTGAAACCATAACGAGGAGGAGTTTCACCATTATGTTGAAGGTGAAGGATGCGGTACAATGATTGACTATTAGTTTTACTTAGGGCTCTGTCAGGTACCTCCGTGAAAGCCAAATCAAGTTTTTATTAGTTTGGTGCAAAAAGCCTTGTTCATTTATCAATTAAATGATCTCAGAGCTAAACTACAAAGTTGGACAGCTTTTTATGACCCACTGAATGCTTTGTGTAGCATTTAATGTGGTATGAGCTAAAATTCATTAATGTCAAAGCATCTGCAGCACTTATTCTTTAAGTTTGTGAACATTTTCAAAATGTGAAAGATAGCCCCAAAAGCAGTAAGAAAAACAGTAAAAATTTTGTAATGAATACATAATTTCTTCCTAAAGCACCATTAAGGGGGTTTAGTTTTTGTATTTGCCTGTATTTTGGCCACCATTCTGCTAGAAGAGCATTGCTCTGCTCTTGCTCCTTCCTTACACTTGACTTTGGTGCTTTTTTTGAATCATTTAATCAAAATCTGTGTCTAGTTGCATTAAGCTGTTTCTAAAAGTGTGCAGAAAAATGACTAGTGCTTTTGCAGCAGGGCATCTCTTTTACCGGGCTCAGTCAGTTGTGGGACTGCACGGCTTGAGTGTTTAAACAAAGATAAAGATATTGCATTTCTTCTGATCTTCAAGAACATGCGCTATAAGACCAAGAAATGCCAGAGAAGGATTTAGGAAAATTACAGAAACAAACACACCATTGTTTATAATACTGACTTGTTAACTTTTTTTACAATTATATTTTTATGAAATTTAAAGATATTCCCTGTTTATTTGAATGAAATGACCAAGGAAGAACAGTAATCACAGGGGAGGAAATTAATTTGTGAATTCAGAGATAAAAGTCTGCTTTGCTTGAGTGATAGGAAACACCAGAGTGAATGCAGTAATGTACAGCTGGCTTGTAAAAACAATCATCCAAATGCTGCTTCTCCAGCAGAGTAAGTAATGTTCACTTCCTATAGCCGCATGCACTTTCAGAGTAAGTTATTTATTTTGTTCAAGATTCAGCTGAATTCTAATCTGAGACAAGTTAGCCTAGTTTGAGGCAGTGTTATTTCATAGAATTTTGGACTGATGAACAATTGGAGAAGTGTGTTGATTTGTTTGTTTTGTTTTTTTGTTTTTTTTTTTTCAGATTCTCTCAGGGGTTCACTTAGAACAGCAAAGGCTGTGTTTCATTTCCAAATCGATATGATCCTCTGATAGATGCTGTTTATTTGAGCATAATTTCACTTTAAATAACAGCCACTCCTTGGGAGGTCTTGGCCATCAAATAAAGAGAGAAAATGTGATCAATGTTTATATAAATAATAGCTAGTGTTTATTTTTTTGTCCCAGAAGGATGGGATAGTACAGGTATGCACCTTTGTAGGAATGCTGAAGATTTATTGGGTAATGGCTTTAAAATTTAATCTGTGCAGTCTGTTTCATGAAAAAACTTCCTCATACCATTGAATGGATCCTGTTTCCTTGTCTCTGCTCAGGAATGATCTTTTGCTATATGTTCAATAGGGCTAATGCTAGAGATGTGCAACAAAATGACTCCTGGCCACATTTGTGCCACGCGTTGAGTAACTGGCTGCTTACAGCTGCTTCTCCAAAACTGACTGCAGTTTTTGTCAGTGAGCTTGGAGTAGTGCTTAGTCAATACCTAAATATTGTTTCTTTTATGTTTTTTGGGGGGATTCCTATCATTATTTTTCCATAGTAAGCATCTGTATTTTTATATAAAAAATTTCTTGAATAATTTAAATTAATTTTTAGGCAATTATCATGCTCTTCATGTTGTTAAGATACATTTGCAATTGTGTAATTAGGACAGTTAATTGCACTGTTTAATGATGTTGTATCGATTTCCTTATTAAGCATAATGAATGAAATGCGATGGACATGCGCACAGGCAATTTTGAAGGGCCAATTTCTCAGATGATGTCTTTCATGCCATTAAGAAAAATGACAGAAATGCATTTGAACTGTATTGCAAGGTGCTTCCAAACTGGCTTAAATCAAAAATGTAAATTGACTTTTGAAAGAGAAAAGTAAAAGAAAGTCTACCATTTCAAAATTTTGCATTTTAGCATCTATTTTAAATGCTTAACCCTAAGAGAAGACTGAATGGATTAATTATATAAACAAGAAGATGACAATTCCTGCAATGAAGCTCCCTCCAGCAGTCTGGGTTCCTGTTCGCCGTACAGGGTGATGCTGTTATGTCGGGCACTCCTGTTGCAGAGGGTAATTGGCTTTTTGGTTGGCAACCCAGGGTAATGATAACTTTCACAACAGAGGATGCCCCTTCTGAACTGGAGGAGTGTGAGATTCAGTTGACTGAATATGTGGCTGCCAGAGATTGAAAGTTCAGCCTAGTGTCTGATTTTTGATTTTGCTGATGTTGGTGTGTGCTGTTGCCTGGAACTGGGGCAAAATGTGAGGCTGGCTTCAGATGAGTGGGTAATGGGTCTTTTTTCCTAAGCTAATGGCAGAGTGTGTTTAGTGAGTTTAAAGACGCCCAGCAAGTGTGAGCAAGGAGGAAACACTAGAGTCACGACTGGAAAGAATTGTGAGCTAAGACATGGTACAGAAGCCAAAGGAAGATGAGATATTGACGGGGGGCGGTGATTAGTAATGTCAAAAGCAAGGGGAAGGTAAGAGGGAGAGACTGGAGGAGTCAGGTGCAGAAACTTCAAGAAAAGGAATGTTTCCTTATTATTCCCTTATCAGCAGTAACGTTTCCAAAAGGTTAAGTTGAATCCATAGGAATGAAGACTAAGAGCGTTTGTGGTAGGCTTGAAAAGGGAGCTGCTTTGAGGAAGAATTCACGTACCATTTTTCTTGGTTTGGTGTTTTTATACAGGTGATGCATTGTGTAATGCTTACTAATGCTGAAATACTTTATAATTCTGTCATAAGCAGTGAGATAATTTCTTTTTTTGGAGGGATGCTAACATTTCATCGTATTCCAAAATCCTCCCCAGAATGAATTTGTGCTGAATTATAGCAGTTTGCAGATGCACATAAAGTAGCCTGGTATGATGCTCACTTGGGAGCCAGCGGGGCCGCATCAATCACAGCAATGAGAGTGTCTCTGAGCAAGGCAAGCTGCAGAAGTTACTATTGCCTGTAGTCTGTTTTGTTCCTGATCCTTGTAATCTAGTTTGCTGTCAGGTGGGCTATTGTGGGGAATGTTTGGCCTCAGTCCCTTTGGGGTAGTAACTCCTTCCCCACCGCATGGGATGGGATACTTTTTGAAGAGGGTGGCGTGGCCTCCCTCGTGCTGTGTCCCCATCCAGCTCTGCAGAGTCCAGTGAATAAAGCTACAAACCTGTTTCGCAGCTGGTGGGGTGGCTTGGTCCTCTCCAGTCTGTGAGCGGGAAGTACCCCCTTGCATTCCCTGTGTCTGGGAAGTGACTTTTGGCTCTCATCTCTTGAGTAGTGGCTCCTGGTTAGAGCAGTATGCTCTGCTGTTGAATCCAATGTACAAATTCACCTGGGGTGAAGTTCTGCCATACACATTTCTAAAGCCTGTGATGTGAGCAGTGTGCCAGGCAGGTGCTTCAGTAAAGTGCAGGGAAGGGGTTTTGTATTGAGCTTGGTGGGATATGGCCTGCTTTTTCTCAGCAACTGAGAACAGCTCTGGCCTATATGGGATGGAAAATACCAGTCAAACTCATTCTCATTTGAATATTGTTTTCTATCTCACTCTAAAGCTGAGTCAAAGGTTTCTTTTTCATTTATTCCTTTTGTCCCATAAAATTGGTGATGGTGGTCTAGTGCCTAGCAGCCTCTAATAGTGGGACCTTGGTGTGCCTGGCAGCATGCAGACAGAGTAGTAGTGCTTTGCTCCAGAGCAAGCCTACAGCTTAATGGCAGAGATGGATGTGGGGTGGTGGGAGGAACGTAGCATGTAAGCAAAATGAATAATGTGGAGTCAAAATTATCTCACTGTCTTCAAGTACTTAAAAAAAAATCACGGAATTAAACATACGTGCTTAAAAGCTACACGTGTGGGTAAGTGCTGTTCTAAACTGGGCTAAATAACGCACCTACTTGCTCTCTTGGTTGACACCACCAGGCATGGACTCACTGGGTATGTTTTGAGGTTTCTTATTTTTTTGGCTTTAGTTTGACAGAACGTATTTGAGAAAGTTAACATTGTGGTGCTGGGCGGGCTTTCTCTCCTTGAAAAGCTGCTTTGAATTAATGTCTCCAAAGTGTTAAGAGGGTTATGAAACATGTTGTATGACTAAGATGATGTAGCTAATCCTGTCACCTGTGGTAAGCTTTTGTTCCAGACCTCAAAAGACTGTTGTGTGCTCTAAACTGGCCTGTTCTCTGGATATTTGGGGTGGAAAAGTTTGAAATTATTCATCCAAAATGGTTCCTTATGCATGCAAACTACTGCATTTGCTACCATTTGTGAGATCTCTAATGAGAATAATAAAGCAGAAGTAAAAGGAAGTATTTTGCATTGCTGTTAGAAGCCAAAATATGAATGAATTTTCTCCTGCTTTAGGATCAGTGCGCAAAGTAGTTACTGGAGACTTTGGTGCAATATTAAAGACACAAACAGATTTGACAAAGTTTTCTTTTCCCCCTGGAATTTGTAGTAAATAGAGATAAATTATCTCATCTGTTTTCTGTTTATTAACCAGGACTGTATCAAATTAAGTTCCTCTAGTGTTGCTGTGAGATGGAGGTATAATCACTACAGCTCTATTTAATCATTTCTCTGCCAACATGAGCTCACAGGCAGTGGGACTTGAAGGATTTACAGGCCCTGTGTTTGGCCACGAGTGTGTGCATGTGCAGAGATGCTATTTAAAGAGTACAACTTGGATATATCTGCTAGAAAGCTCTCATTCTCTCTTGCTTCATTTATTCCTTCTCTTGGTACTTCTTGTCTCTCACCTACAACTTTGATAAAACACGTTCATTTATGACCAATTAAATGTTTTCTGTGCAGAGAACTGTTTTCTGAAATGAAAATGGATTTTTGTCTATATGAAGCTTTTCAGAGTTGTGGTATGAGGTTGGAATGCAGCTCTGGAGCCTTTCTTGATCCATCTTCCCACTTGGGGCCAGCCAGCTTAAGGTTATACCAGGTTGCTTGGGGTCGCATCCATTTGAGCTTTGAGATTCTCCAGTGCTGGAGATCACACAGCTCAGGACAACCTGATGTGAAAGCAGCATTTCTTGCTGGAAGTGTCATCTGGAGAATGGAAGAAACCCTTAAGACAGGTTAGAACTATGCTGTAGTCTCATATATTCGTTTAAGTTTAGATAGCATCCTCCTCGCTGTTCTTGCTGACTCTGAAAACTGTGAATAGTTTTGAATAACCTGTTTCAGAAAACGGTATTTGGAGAGGTCGGTGTCACAAAACTGGTTAGTCCTTTTTGGCCCGTCTATAATCACTAACTGTTATTCCAGAGTAGCACACAGGATTCAAATAGTACTTTAATTGTTTTAATGTGGTAGATTCCTTTGATGGAGTTAACTTTAATTCTTTATTAAAAACAAACAAACAAACAAACCCAAACCACCTTTGTCACTTCTCCTATATCACCTTTTTGAAGCCTGCATTAGCTTTTAAAATATGGCTTTCCATATTGTAGGCTTTCCATTCATTATCAGTCTTTGCTTGGGAGGGTACCAGGGCAACATGTGTTCCTTACTGCTCAAGAGCAATCTGTTTTGTTACACTTTAATGATATTTCAACAGCTCTCAGTATGCTTGTCAAAACAGTGTAGCAATTCTTAGGTACTCCGGAATATCAAATGTGTGACAACAGTCCTTTAAACGCGGAAGTGCTTTTCTCCTGTAAAGAAGATAGATAGCAAAGATCTTTTCTTTCACCACCTCATGGTCTCAGAGAACAAAGCATTTCTTAGAGCTGCACTTACAAAAAGGTAAGTAGCATCTAGGTACTACTGTATGCAGAGTTTTGTGTACTTCTAGCACATATGGTGGTGACCTGAATTATGCTTCCTCATACGTATACTCTTCAGCATTGCTTGCAGTCTGCTGTTCCACTGACAGTCTTTCAAAGATTTAGCCAACTTTCTTCCCTCTTTTGTGGGGGTGAGTGTGCAATCCTGCCCATGATAAATGCTTTGTGATGCCTCTGAATCAACTGCAGAGTAGAAACTGACTTCAGTTTTCCTGTTTTGTTTTAGTTCCCTCTTAAGTGCAGGTAAATATTCAAGTATTCGTGGGTGACTTCTCAGTAAGGTTTTTGGGGTGTCTTTTTGGTTGGTTGGTTTGGTGGTTTGGTTTTTCTTTCCCCAATCACTTTGTTCTCTTCTTGTAAAACAGCTTTGTAACACTAAATGTAACATTGGCAGCTTGATGATCCTCATTCTGCTAATTATATTTCCTTTGCTGGAACATCTTTGTCTACCTTCCCCAGGCCATATGTGTTTAGTAACTAAACTAGCTAACAGTTTGAGTCAATAAATGTAATTTTTTTGCAGTATGGGACTCTGACAGTGATCATCTTGGCTATTACTGTGATGATAATGATAGTTCGTTGCTAAGTGTCTTCCAGAAATGATTGAAACCAAATTCTTCATGGAGAGCTTGCAATCTAAATTAAACCTGATGTTTAGAGGGAGGTACCATTCAAGAAGATGTCATCACTGCAAAAGTGATGACTGTATCACAGTAATACCTGTTTTTTTTTTTTTTTTTTTTTTCTGTAATTCACTTTAAGGCAATCTGCAGAGCTATGGAAATAAGTGAGTTTAAATGAGACAGAGGCTGTGGTTTGACAGACCAGTGTGGGGAATACATGCTATGTTACATGCATATTAATCCCCAGGGTTCCTATTGACTTGAAAGATTCAAGTAGTTTATATTACAAGTAAGCATTATACAGCCTGGTCCTTTATAGTTTACAACTTACATTAAATATTGCACATGCAGAATTTAAATCAGCTATTTATTGTTTCTCATGTTTGTGTGCACACTTGTGTGGCAGTAAGGATGGTAATTGTTTATGTACCCTGGGAATAGAATAGAACATAAGCATGTGTTGCAAGAAGGAAGTTTATATCAGCTAATAACAAAAACTTTGTAAGTAGGAGGAGGGTTAAATACTGGAATAATCAGTCACTGAATTTTGTAGAATCCCTATACCTCCCTCAGCCTAGTTTTTTGGGGGGTGATGATGGTGTGTTGTTTTCCTTTCTTTTTAGGAACAGATTGTGCTGGCATACCTTAAGTATAGCTGATTCTGCTTTGTGTCAGTGTGATGGACTGGTGAAATATTTTAGACCCCTATTTTTTATGATGATATGACAGTTTTATGCGTATAAGTCCAATAGGAAGTCTTTATGGGAAGTAGCTTAAAATGTGTCTATTTTTTAATACCCATAACATGATTAGTAAGTATGTTTAAATAAAATGTTCTTGCGGTGTTGACCCATTTTAAATGGTTCCATTCAATATTTGTATTGTTATGATACTGGAATTTTTTTTTGCATGTGTTTTGTCAGCTACTGAAATGTGATTTAGAAATCCAATAATACTAATGTGCTGAAGAAATATGGCTATATTCACTGGACAGGAATAATGCAGTGAAAGTATTGCTTTAATTTTACAGCTGACCTTTTTTGTTATTTAGTAGAAAAATCCATGATTCCAAAAGGAAATAGACCTTTTTTGCTGGAGAGGATATATAGCCTACAGGAATAAAAGATCGAGAGACTGCAATACTTTCACTGTGCTAATCCAATAATTATAAGGACATTTTTGATTAAAAGACTTATGATTATGTTAGTCCCACACATAGGTGAAAGTTGCATCTGCAGTAAATACCTGGTATAGTTTTCTCCCAGCAACTTTTATTAGAAATGTCGACTGCATTTGATGCATCACCTGAACAGGACCTCCAAACAATGCAATCTTTCCTATTCTGTGAATTGGAAGTTGGAGCCTTTGGGGCTAAACCTTATGTTCACATTTCTGTGGCAGATCTGAAGCAACTTGGGACTTCCACAGCTGCTGTTGTCCTTATTTCAGATGATGGTATGCGTGGTTGTGTGCCTGTTACGGACACTAAGGGCATACGGTGAAGAGCAGACCCCCCTTGCTGTGATCCATCCAGAACGGAGCCACCCTGAACCAAGGGTGCAGTGAAGGCCAACTTGCAAAGTAATTGTAGTATTCAAAACATAGTGGGTTTAGGCTATATAAAAATTACTGGCGTCAGCATTGCTGCAGTGGATGCAGCAGGGGACAAAGAGCAGTGCAGGTACTGTCCAGGCGAGTGGTGAAGAAGGGAGCTCTGGAGGCTGCGGCACATACTATGTGTGCATTATTTCCACTGTGTAGCACTTCGTTCAGCAGCCTTTAGACATTAAAGCTGGATATTGAGACCATGGATTCTTTTTCCTGCCAGTACTTCCTTTTTGAACAGGTTATCTGGGATTCAGTGAACAGTTTTAAACTGTTGTATAAAATTGTAAATGTTTCTGATGAAACTTTATGAGAAAATAAAATGAATCCCTTTCTAATAGGTTTATAAGAAGCGATGTGACCCTATTCTCTGTGGTGAAAAAGCTCTGTCAAATTTACTGTAATTTTAAAACCACTGGGAAGCTTTTTGAAATCATCCTATAAAAATTAATGAAAAACCTAACATGTCGATGAAATTATGCAAAAGGATGCAAAGTACTCCAAAGCAGAGGTTCACTTTTTCTGTTAAATCCAGTATTGAGAATTTCCAAGTTGTCTATAAAAATATGCTTATATCTTTTATAAATACCCTGTACCACTTTATAAATATTTTATGAAAAATATTAATGCTTTGTTTCAAAGCAAAGCTTTTGAAGCTTTTCTTAACAGGCACATAAGAATTGCTTTTTTCAGTCCTCCTACACTGTATAAATTTTTCCTGCTAGTTTTGTTCTTATGTAGAGCGTATTCAGAGTTTGTGCTGAAACAGAGGTGGTGCCTTAAAGTTTTGCAATGAAATCAAGCTAAAGCTGAGGATGTGCTTTACTGTATTGCTATATCAAGGCCTGAAGGACTATTCTGGAATAATGGAAGGTATTATTTGGGAATAGTATGGTCAGATGGCAAACTATGTTGCTAAAAAGCAGGAGGTCTTGGTGAGGGCTGGCCATAGTTTCTCCATGTAGAGCAGCAAGTACTTTTCTATTCAACTGATCTATTTTAGTCTAAGATTGGTCCTCTGCCTCCAAGAGCAAAAATAAATAAAAACCTTTTCTAAAGAATTCCAGCCTTATTGGTCAGTTGGGGAGAGGGCTGTCATACTGGCACCCGATACAAAGCAGGGAGCTGAGCGACTTCTGCAGTGTGACAGGGAGATGGATGAGGGAGCCAAGTGCAGGTCTCCTGGTTCTCTGCCCAGCCCTGGTCCATGCTGTTGTTCCCTGCCTTGAGCTGCAGGGAAAGACAAGAAGAAAACCACACTTTTGGCTCTTGTTTTAAAGCTTCTTATAAGAAGAGGAAAAAAGAAAGCCAATTTTATTGAATGTCTTCTTACTTATTCTGGGGAAGGAACATGTCTCCTGAGGAGAATTTTCCTTAGCTGTTCAGTTATAGATATCCTATTCCATTTCTGATCAGATGGCTTTAGGGACACTAAATTATGTTTCTGTCACTCATTCTGGAAATGTTTGATGAACTTTAGCTAAAGTCAAGACAGGCCAAACACTGGTATGTACCCTTTACTGAAAATTCAATTACCTCTGGTCTCTCAAGTACAGCTGTCAATGTAACTTGAGTCTATTGGTATCTTGAGAACACTGTTTTATGTTCATGTTCCTCCAGATATGCTATATTGCTGTGTACCTACTCATAGGTCTGGAGATGGTATCCTATTTGGTTTAGGGTTTTTAAATTATTCATTGGCTACGTAGTAGTGATGTTTTAGAAGAAGGACGTAAAGTAAGAATTGAGTGTATAGAAAGACACGGACAAACCTGCAGGGCTTTTTTGTCACTAAGGCTACTAAAAGTTATTAGATGAAGCATTCATTTCCAGACTTTTTTTTTTTGAATAAGAGCACTTTCTCTTTTGTAACGGAAGTGTTTTAAATCCCTAACCCCAAAACCCAACAGAAATGAAATGCTGTAAATTGGCTAAGGCCAGAAAATATGCCATTGCCAGCAGATCATCAAACTATTCCTCTGGTGCACCTGATCATTTCATAAATGAGCCATTCATCCAGTTTCACTTGCTTATGCTGTAGCTGTGAAATGGGTAGTTTAAACACAAAAATCAATAGAAAACAAACCCTTAGTTGCCTGGTCTCTGTGGCTGTTTATTCTTTCTATTTTGGGTAAGGATAGCCTGTGAAAGTATTAATCAGTAGACACTTGTTAGTTCAATGTGAACACAAATATACCAATCAAATGTTTATTTCCTAATCTTTCCTATTACTCACACCATTAGCATTAGGCCCCATTATCATTACCTATTTAGCAATTAACTGCATATGGCTTGCATGAAATACTATGGGCTATTTTACTGTAACTGCTTCTCTCAATCACTTACTGACTCTTGCCAATTACCAAGTGGCAATGAACTAGTTAAGTTAGATTGTTGTGTGTTTGTTTGTTTTTTTTTTTTTTTTTAAGTTGTGTTTAAGACAAAAAGGCCTGATGCATCTTCTGGTGATACCGGTGCTGATGAGTGCTTCTGCTTGGCCCATGAATACATACAGTAGATAAATAGGGTGAATACGAAGAGTGACCCACGCAGGTATATGTGGATGGTGGTAATATGGAGCTTCATGCCTGGAGGGGAGATTTCTTTCTCTCCTGGCTCTCTGCTGAACAAATCCTTCACAGAGGTGAAGGTTTGGAGCTATTTCTTCATGTTTGTTGAAGATCACACAGCTGGTGCTGGGCGAAGAAATGAACTCAAATCCCTATCTGTTAGAAATAACAATCCCATTTTCTTTCACATACTTAGTTGAAGGAATTCAATTAAATGTGGTAGTTTATACCAGATGGAGATCTGTCCCACAGAGTGCCACTATACTTCTGTGCCTTTATGTACCTCTCAAATATGTATTAACAAAATACTTGTTCGAAAATAAACCATGATTTGGAATTTGTCTGTTGGCTTATGCTTTAGGCTTAAGTGTCAGCTTATTTTAGTGGTAAATACTTCCCCTTTTGTGTATATTATATGGGGAAACGTGTACATTCAAACTCCTGCTCCTTCTGGAAGCTGTTACGCAAGTGAGACTTTAAATCTCAAAGGGGCATAATAACCAACAGTCCATCAACAGTGAGATAATTAATTTCATATGGAATGTAGTACCCATTCTAAGTAAGGGCGTCTCTGAAGAATTTAGAGCTGTGAAGTTGGCACCTAAAATACAAAATAGGCACTTACATGCATGTGTGGGATTTTTTTCCCAGCTAATGTAGCCCAGTAATTAGATTTGTCAGTAGGTCTTTTTCTAGACAAATGGAAATCAAAAGTTGCAACCACAAAGAATAACCCTGTGACATGCTTTTTTTTCACCTGAAAAGCTTGAAACCACTACTAGTCTGTGAAGGTATGAATATCCACAGTTAATTGCTGTTATAGTGTTGACCTCTGAGGGGATTAGCTGGTCTAGCAGGTTTGTCATGATCTGTATTTATTGCTGTATTTCTAACACATTTACTGGGACATGTTTTATTACCTGCTGTTGATGGGGAGGTAAAAGGTGTATGGTTTTCAAAAGTGGTTGTATTGGTTGACTTCAGGTACTAAAGTGACAGGCAGTGAAGAGCCATAAAGGCTGAAAAACTTTACATTGCTCTGAAAACCCCTCTTGTATTGAAAGACAGTGACACCTTTCTGTAGCAAAGTATTTTTTTTTTTTTATGATGATGACCACCATCATGAGGTAGAAGATCACTGATACTTTGGATACTGGCCCTCACTGTAATCCCAGTTCGCTTCCCCAACTCTGAATTTGTATTTACTGCAAAGTTGCATTTTGGCAGATTTAAAGGTACAGTGGCAGTGATGTAGACCAGGTTGATTTCATAGAGCAAGACCAGTGGAAGCCATTATGATTATGACAGGTTTCTCCTATGCAATGTAAGTTATGTGAATTCACCTACTGAATTCTGTACCTGGCCCAGCAAATTGTGGATGGCCAAATATTTTAAAAAGCACGCTGTTCTACTTTAAAATGACTGAGAATCTTCCCCTGGTAATTTCTTTGACCTCAAATATAAGAAACCTCTAAAATCTTTTATTGTATTTGAGATTATATTTTTAGTGAGTTTATTAACTACTGGTGCAGAAATTAGGATATGACCCATCCTGTTCTTCTTCCATACATGTACCTTTATGATATGTGCCTTAGTTTCATGGATCATAGGATAATTCAGGTTGAAAAGGACCTCAGGATGTCTCTAGTCTAATGCCCTGCTCAAATCAGGGTCAGCTAGGAGATCAGGCTAGGTTACTCCAGGCATTATACAGTCTCATTTTGAAAATCTGCAAGGATGGAGATAATCCTAGTTTTATATCTACATATATGTATATGTTAGAGAAGGTATTTGTTTGATTGCATTGTTGGTCAGTAATACTTTTTGTTCTACCATATATGAATGTGTTTATGGTTTGATGTCATTTCTATCCATACATATTAGCAGCAAGTGAAATAGCATGTGTTTTGTTCTCTGTCCCTCTCCCCTCCCTCCATCAGTATGCTAAATTGTTCGACTGTCTGATCCATCATGAAAAGCGCTGCTTTACAGAATTGCCTACATTAAAGTGTTGAGGAATCAATACAGCCGGTGACCTTTAGTGAAGCTGACATTTACTGGGGTGGATCAGCTGCACACACAGTACATGACTGCTCACTCGCTTGCTTTATATCTTTCCCTAGAGTTGTGCTATGTGATTTTTCTCCTTTTGATGTCTTGCTCTGCCTAAATTTTATCTAGAGGTTTTTCCTTTTTTTGGATGTATGAGTGAAGGGAGGACGACTCAGTCTGTCTTTGACCTAACAGACCCTTTAAAGAGACCATGCAGGCACAACAACATGAGCTAGGGTTAGACTTCTAAAACTGAGGAATGTGAAAGAAATCAGATTTCCCATGTAGGATTTGTCCTGTGCTGTCATTTCCTCCTCCCTGTGTGTGCCTAATCCTGGTTGTTTTCGATTACTCCATTGTCTGTTTCCCTCCACCCCCATTATGTTTTCTCCTGGTGTGAAGTCTGTAAACAGTAAACATCCTTTGGTGTCCTATATTCCTCTTCTCAGCTGGATGCTGGCAATTCTCCTTTTCATCTAGCTCAGCTTACCATCTGATACTTATGTGAAATTTTGACATGGGTTTGATCTGTGAAGGGTGGAGGATAGGCCACCCCACAGTAAGAGGGAGCATGGTTGTATTTTCTTACAAATCTTAAGATATAATGGAAGAGTGCAGCACTAGTGGGAAACATGAGTGTGGCTGTTAACTCTGAGGCTGAAGCCAAGGTAAGAGCTTGGACTGCAGTGCTTGTCATCTGAAGTGCCTCCTGCTGTGAGGAGGGGTTTTGAGAGACCCCAGAATCCAGGAGCCACTTCTGGCTCTTACCCTGGGAGCAGCTCCCTCACAGGAGCAAATGCTCCTCTTGGTGGCCAGTTAAAGTCTTAGCAATGGGTGCTGTCTCTCCCACTGACCAAGCAGTGTTTTGTTTGGAGCATCTTGTGAAAGGAGCATTGATTATGTTTCCTCCCATAAAATACAGAGACAAGGAAGTTGTCTCCTCTGTCTCTGTTCATCCTGGGGCACAAAGGCAATCTGAGGAAAGAGGATAATAGAAGTGCCAAACAGCGTGGCATGATTGCCAGCTTGTGCTCTGGGGAGGCTGGAGGAGATGCACTAGGTCAGGGTAGATGTGCTTCAGCAGATAGTGCAGAGTAATTGTCTTGAGATAAAAAAAGACCTGTCTCGAGGTGAGGCAGCACTATTCAAACAATCATATCTATAAGTTTCTGTTACACACTGATTGCCAGTAAAATAATAGGAGTTTATTTGACTGTTCTTGTGGTGTTAGATATTCTGTTTGAGTAGCAGAAGGAATACTCTAAATACTATTTACTTAGTGTGTATGTATATATATCTTAGTATTATCTTTTTGTATGTATGTACACACACTAAGAAACAGTATTTTCTTAAGAGTTTGGCCTTTCTTGTTGTTAAGTTTGACAATGTAACCTTGCTAATTTGAAGATAAATGTTTTGTCATTTTTTAGCTAAGTAAACTTACAGTTTACTTAATTGGGAGTTCCTGATGCACAGCCTCACTAGACATGAAGTGTTGTCTGCTCCTTCCTTCTTGCCTTGCCCTTTTCTTCCTTCCCACAGCCATAACCCCCCCCCCAAAAGAAAAAAAAAAAGGCAAACGCACAACCACCCTTTCTTTGGTTAGGAGTTTCTTCACCTCACTCGCTGCTGCTCTGGAGGAGAACTTGTACCTGACACGTTCATTCTGCTCATAATGAGTTTTCACTCAAGTTGCTGATCAATAGCAGAAACCAGCAGGTCTGTCTCTATTGCTTGTTTTCTCTATCTTGAATCTGCCAAGATAGATTAGACTATTGCCAAGGTCACTCAATACATTGCAAGTGAATGAAAAGATATCTAGTTGACTTTTTTAGGACAGGACTGCAAAAAGGCAAGACTGGAGCTACACTGAGTGTACAATGACAGATTAAATCTGCATCAAGGTCACAAAGGGTATTTTTAAGTGAACCTTTGACACAGCTGAGCAAGATACACATCCCCTGTCAGTGGAGAGGTTATTACACTGCTTGCTAAAGCAAAGTATCTTGGCAGTACACGTATGGGAAGGAGCAAACAAGAAATTTAGGAATTGCAATGAGGGAGAAACTCAGGTGTAGCTCTCTTGAAATCAATAGGATATTTACATGTTTTTCTGGTGGTAGAGACTGAGCTGTGGGGAGTCACAGGAATAAGAGCAGCCTTGTGCTAATCACTCCACCCCAGAGGCAATAGTATTCTCCTGCTGATGCAGCTGGAGGCAGCAGTGATAATGTGAACAGTGAGTGCTAGCACCAGTGCTCGGTTTAAGTGACTGATGTGCTCCAGAAGCCTCCTGTGTACTCAGGTTCTTGTATAGCTGACATGTAACTTCTCCTCAGAAAAGAAGAAAATGAAAAAAAAAAAAAAGGCAAGCACGAGTCAATTAAAGAAAATTTTTTGCATTAGCAATGACTAAAATTACAGAGAAGGAAAGTTTATAGTAAGAGGTAATATATTTTATTAGACTGACTGCTGTAATGGGGACAACTGTCTTCATGGCTTGTGTGCCTGAGAGCTTGTTCCCGTGG
>JANXJC010000037.1:23883239-23933021 GCA_027564655.1 Leptodon cayanensis | reverse complement strand
CAGCAGTTGATCTAATAAAATATACTGTCTGTATAAATCTTCTAGCCTCAGATCATTATGTCTGCCTCAGAACAGCTAATAAAATAGCAGACATATTTTCCTAATATAGTTGCTTCTTTTAGTGGCCACTCAACACAGAATGGCGCTTGTCCTTAGACAACAGTATCTATGTATGTTAAGAAGTCTTCCGGCAGAAAAGTCTGAGTGGTAGGTTTAGCCAGTTTTACAAATAAAACTGAAAGAATTGCTTCCATAGAAACCAAAAAGAAGTCTCCACTTGCTGTTCGTTCCTAGATCTCGACTTCAGACTTTTCCAGAGTTTGAAGCTATTTGATCTGTAGGAAATGAAATTCAGTTTCTCTGCACTGAGATGAAATGTAGCTGTGTCCAAGATACAACTCTGCTTTTTTACTTACTAGATTAGTTGTTTTGTTTAATTTCAGTCTGGTTATTCCTATGCTTTTAAATAACAATGTGCATTTAATTGCTGTCTTGGCCTGGAACTAAAGCGATTGGGAAAACAGTGATAAAAGTAACAGTCTTAGAGATTTTGCAAGGCATTTAAAGATAACAGGACCCTTCTGATTTCCTCTACATCTCCATGTCCATGAGGGCAGCCTTGCAGGGCAGAGGCCAGAGTATTGGTGACATTAATGGATGAAGGAAGTTGTGTTAATTAGTTGAACTGCAAAAGAGAATCTCATGTAATTATCTGTAAGAGAAACCCCAAGAGATAATTATGAACTGCCAAAACTTTCAGTCTGCTACAGTTGTTCTGTGTGACCTAATGTCTTCAAAGGCCTGCAAGATTTAAAACCTATTTAAGTAGTCTGACTCCATAGTGACCGAACTGTTAGCCAAAAAAAAAAAGCAAATAGAAAAGACTGCAGCTTTGAGTATGTCTGTACTTACAGCTTTATCTTTGTTTCTAATTGAATTTTAAAGATGCTGATCATGAGTCATTGGATGAGGCCAGACTAAAGCTCCAGTCCAGATGAAGATGGAACAGTGAGACTGAACTTGTCTTAGAGCTGCCTTTTGGCTTTGAAACAGGTGGCGTTCTCCTTGCTGAAGCTTAAGTCAATGGCTTCAATTTGCCAGTCTTCACATGTGCTGAGGTTTGGTGCATCAGAAGCTTAACTGTCAGAGCCAGCTGACAGCAGTCACCAAGCATGTCCTTGAGCTGGAGAAACTATTTTGCTCAGAGCTTAAGGCAGACTGATGATTTTCCAGTAGTGCAAGTTCTCACCCGACTGTCTCTTCCCTCTCTCTTCCTGCTTTTGGTTCCAAACCACTGGGGAGCTGTGGAATTTCAAGCCCAGTTTGGCATGGAGTGAGGTAAGTGCCAAAAGTTGCTGGTGTGCGAGTCCTGCTCACAGCTGTGGTGGAGAGTGCTTGTCTTTCTCCTCTCATCTGAGAGGCTAGATTTGTTGTGGGGTTTAACAGCTTCTCATGGGTCTGCCAGAAGGATCTCATCTGAAATGAGTTTAATAATTTGAGGAGAATCTCTTCTCTTCTCAACACACTGTTTTGAGATAACAGTCACCCATGGATTTGAAATGCAGCTTCAAGCACTTGTTTTGGCCTTCTACAGCATAGCATTCTTCTAGTTGGGGGAGATTGCTTTTCTTTTTTAATCTATTTTTTTCCTTGTTGTTAGGCTGTAAGTCTCCCTACCTGCTTTCTAGTGGGAATTATGGTGATTGGCCTTTGTCTCCTTGTCTCCTTATCCTGCATACTGATTTAACTCCTCTGACTTTCTCCACAGAAAACGGAGATGGAAGAAAACTGGCAGCCACAAGCGAAGGGGTAAAAGAAAGGGAGAACAGGATCGATTCTGATGCTCGGTGGGACTGTGCTTGTACTACTTCTGATGTTCTTGTCTGCAAGCAGTGGATCAGTCTGTCAAAATACTGCTACACTACTGCTCAGCCCTGCATTGTAGGAGTCAAAGGTGAGTCTATGCCACACAGAGGTCTGCATGTTATTTTCTGCCTGTAATCAGATTAAGGTACAGCAGCCTTCAGGCTGATTGTAGCAGTGTCTGCCAGCTTGGTCCCCTGCTTCACCTCGGAGACCTGCTGGATCTGCGTAATAGGGAGTCAGGGATGTGAGGATGTTCAAATACAGTGCAAAAGCTTGTTTCCAAGAGGGGGCATATCCCACTCTGGGTTTTCCACTGAAAACTCAGAGGTTCTGTGTTCTTTGAACACCAAGGAAGGAGGATTTAGCAGTTATCTCTTTCCTTGTTCATTACCCCTCTGGAAAAACCTGTGTGCTGGAACACCTTGGGAGGGTCACTGTCAGCTGGAATTGAGTTTGGGCTCTTGGGGATATTGAACCGCAGCCTTCTGCTGCAATTGCGCTGCCTGTGCTGGCAGAGAGGAGGTCCTGGACACAGATCTGCCTGAGGCCCAGGTGGTACTAGAGGACCAGGGATAGGGAGCACTGGTGGTTTATTACCAAGCTTTTAGTATCTGCTTTTCCACCATGAATTTACTGTCACTGTGAAGCTTGTGTTTTACCAAGTATGCCACTGTCTCCACTTTGAAGCATAAGTTATTCTCTATCATTAGACTTAATGTGTGTCTTCTGAAGCTCTTTCTCTGGATCGTAGGAATAGCTGTGTTGGATCAAGTCAAGGTCTGTCTTTTAGTCTGTAGTCCTTCTTCTGTTTCATTTTTTATGGACAGTGTCTAGTACCATATACCTAAGGAAGACTATAGGTATGGAAGAAGTATATACTGATACCTTCCCTAAATAGTCTCCAGTATCTGGTGGTCTTTGCTCTTGTTGCTAGATACCTCATCTCCTGTGTGGGAGTGCAGCTGCCTGGCTCAGATGGGAAGGGTGGGGTTGGCTGCTCATGAGACCAGGGACATGCGTGCACAACTGGGTGGCATGTGCAATAAAGCATCTATTGCTTCCTTGATACTTTCATTCTTTTGAGTAAATCCTTTTCTACTGTAAATTGTGACTTTTGCAATCCTAAGACTTAATACAGGATTGTCCTGTGGTTAAAGACTTGGCCAGAGGCTGGGAAAACAGTATCCACAAAGGCTTTTTGTTTGACTTTGGATATATCCTTTAGGCTTTCTTTGTTGCTTAACCTCATGTCTATGAAGTGGGAAATGATTCTACTTGCCTTACAGGGCTGCTACAGGAATATATACTAAGCAGGTCATCAGAAATGCAAATGCTGGGGCAATACCTTGGTCAGGTATACAGAAAAGTACTCTTAAACAGTCAGTAGAGAGGGAAGGTGTTTCCTTCTATATACAATGATGTTAATTTGCAAACTAACTTGACATCAGGTAGGCAGGCTTGTTATCCTTTGTTTACTAATTTGTCATGTTGTATTACACAGTATTAAATCAGTTTAAGATGCAATGTACTGGAATGACACTATACAACTTCAGATCTGTTAACATAATATGGCAGCATGTTTTAATGCATTTGTTTCGCTTCAAGTAACCACAATTAGGTTTGACAATGGTATATCTAGCATAGAGGCTGAGATAGACCAATAACATATACCACACTGTCAGTGATCTTTGATTGAATGATCCTCCCTTAGTTGTAGGCATCATCTACAATTGATTATGTTTCAGAAAGTCTAAATTTATCTTTTAGCGTGCTTGAGGTGAAAAATTGTGAAGTCCAAATTGAGTATAATTTTTTTCCATTTTCTCACCTGTAGCAACAAAATCTGTTGGGTTTTAATTTAGTATACTTTTCTATCCCTACTGTCAAAACTTTGGTGCAGGAAGTAGATTGAGATGGTTTTGGTACTTCATATGGTGATTTGTCTTTGTTTTCTATTGTCTGTGCTTTGTTTGATGTTCTAAATGTATTTCAAATGGATATCTCTGTTACAAGGAGAATAAACATTGCATTAAATAAACCTTTATCAGTATTTAGACAGGTGTTGCAACAGTATTGTAAATTTGTTTGGATAACTACACCCGTAATCTTGGGGAATCTGCAGAAAATCTACTCCTGTTATGTTTTGGAAGAAAGGACTAGGAAATGTGTTAAAGCCTGTTGTTCTGCAAAATTTCTTGAAGTGTATGATTCAAGGTGCTGCTTGTTTCATCACCCTTATGAGATTACCACAGCACATCTGCTGGGTAGTGTCTGTGCAAGACTCAGAGGACTCTAAATGGGTGCATGGATATTTACTGAAATCAACTATTTTTTGCTATAACCCAGACAGCTAAACATGCTTGATGCACAGTTTCTCTTTCCTTTGTCCAGCCTAGACAACCTCTGTATAGGCCTGGTTTCAAAAGGTGAGCAATTAAAAGCTTGATTTAAAAAATACTTTGATTTTTTGGGTATTAATTTAAACATTACATTTTCATTTTTAAGTGATTGCTCGCTGTGACTGCTACTCAAATAGTCAAGCCAAGTACCATGGCTGATTCTTACTTTCAATTGGTTGAAGATGTCACTTCTTTAAAAAAAAAAAAAAAGTTACTCATGACATTTCTGTGATGAGAACACACTCTGAAGTGCAAGGAGAGGATGGCTGCGAGTGAACAGTGCTGCTCTTTCAGCTGTCTGGGCTTATTTCTGCTTACTCAATGTGACTAAATGGCCATCAAAGTAAGAAACTGCTCTGGAACCACCTCCCAGTCTTTGCAGCAAAGACTGATGACACAAGCAACTGTGGCTGGTATTAATTTTTTTTTTTTTCTTCATTTCCATTTGCCAAACCAAGATGTTATTAACTCTGTCAGCTGTCTGGAGATTAATTGAAAACTGTAAACATTGAATTTACCTCTGAATCACAAAAGTGAGATTATTTAGACCTTGAGAAGGAGTTGGGAGCTGTTTAAATACTTTATTAGCTTGGACACAAAAACCTTTGGATCTTCACAGATGGAAAAAATTATTTGAGCAAATGGAAAATGTTCACCTTTTCAGAATGTGTCACCAAGTTGTTGGATTTGTTTTTATTTTAAGGGGAGATAGTAATTCTCTCCTCTTTATGACCTTGTGTTATCGATTTTTTTTTTTTTAATTGATCTTGTATATCTCATATAATTGAATTTCTCCTATCTTTTCCAGAACAATTTTATACTGGTAATTTAAGAGCATGTTGCCTTCATATTAATGTCAGAAGTCTTTCTTATGCACATAGATCTGTGTAGCTGAGGGTTTCCAAATGAACTCAAACAATTCTGAATTCCAATTTCTATTTTGCAAAGTACGGCTCATGAAGGCTACTTAAATAAAACAATCTATGGAAGCCTGATAGGTGGGACTTAATGTATCTTTACTCATGCTTTACTTAATTCTTTAATGAGGAAAATGCAACTTGGTTTGCATATTTTGCACACTAAGGCAGACTAGAGAGAAAGCCCAGGGTGACAGATGCTATGCGAGGTACAGGCTGACTTCTCTGAGAGGCAGAAACCTTCTTTGAAGGATGGCACGGGTTGGGAGTTGCGCTGCGTCTTGCTCTTCTTAGGAGCAGAGGCACTTAAGTGGAGTGAAGAAAAACAGGACAGGCTCAGATGAGATCAAAACTGTTTCTCAGTTTCAGGATCACGTTATTTGGTTTTCCTGTTTGTTTCTGTCCCTGATTTTCTGGGTTAACTGTTTATCCTGGTTTTCTTGTCTTTCATCGAGTGTTTTTCAGGCTTTTGTGGTACATTGCTGTCTTTTGGTGCAGGGACTGTCTCATATAGCTTCTATCTTGTTAGCCTCTGATCCCAATTCTGACACATTTTTCACTATCACTGTGCAAGAATTTATTAATTGAATGAGTAAATATTAATTATACTAATTAAGTGTAAACATCACTCAAAGGGAAAGTAACATCAAGCTCCAGAAAAGCATTTTGTCAGCTTAAAATGATTGACAAAGCATTGATGTTTGAGAGAACCTGCTCTCCTGAGTTCTGCAGCCAACGCTCCTCATGTCTAGTTAATAATTGAGGAGAAAATAGGTTTTGTCTCATTTCTAATCCAGATGTTGGAGGTTTAAAAATACAAATGTGAGCCTAGGGTTATATAGACTGTTAAATACTGATGGAAGAGGGAAGATTCTTGTCTAGTCTAGTATGAAAATCAAGTATTAGATGTGCAAACCCTATACCTTTTCAATGTTTCCAGTTTTATCATCAATCTTCTAATATATAGTGTTTCTCCTTGTAACCAGATAGTATGAAAAGCTTTAAATATGTCCTAAAGGCACTTCAGAAGCTCACAGAGCAATTAAAATGCAATTCAAACACCAGGATCCTTACAGAGAATGATCGATGATTTTTCAGGGTTCAGGGCTGCCAATATTACTATCCATCTGTTGATTTTTTTTTTTTTCCCCTAGTCTTCTATTTTTCTGTGATAACCAAAGACAAAGCTCTGAAAAGCTTTGTCCGTTGTCACAACAGAGTAAAGACAGTTATATCCAAATACCAGAGTTTAAATATCCTTTCAAATTATGTGTAGTACACAGTTTTGCTAAAGAGAGTAGGATAAGGCAAGAATAACAGCTTTAAGTTTGAAGAGGCTAGAAGTAAGTCTCTCTCTACTAAGCAGTCTCAAAATTTGTGATTTGGCAGAATTTGGTCCTGTTTCCAGAGGGAAGCAGTGCTGCACCAGTGACGTGCTTTGGCACACTTCACAGATGGAGGAGGAGCACTAAATACATGTGCACATCTGATATTTGTTCCCTTCTTTAATGTGATGAGCTGCTTCTGTTGTCTTGTGTATTACAAGGGCTGTGGCCTTGGCCTGGCAGGATTTCATATCAGAAATGCATAAGGACCGCAGACAGAGATGCTTTCTGTGATCCAAAGAGTTTGGTGTTTTCTCGTCAGTGAGGCACCCTCTACCTCCTCACGGCTGCGTGTGTGCAATGGTAGATGTCGCCATCTTGGAAATCTCATTTTCCTTTGGCTTTCTGACTCTGTTGAATTTCCAAGGTGCGTGGTGTCTTCTTTCAGGCTGTTCCTTTTGCTGGTAAATGTTTGTCTTATTCTTTCTTGAGACCTTCCATTAACCTTTCCTTCATCGGTAGTGAAACAGCTGGTGTTTTGAGATCAGTGCCTCTCATGATAACCACTCCTCCCTTTTTATAGATCTGTCTCTATTCATTTACCCGTCAACCCCAAAGGTACAGAACTCTGTAAACCTGCTGAGGAAGCCGATAACTTTTGTTTTCTGTTTGTATGGAGCTTGCTTGCCTCCATCATGAGGGCTTATGGGTACGGTGGTAACAATAGTAATTTAGAATAATTTATGAAAAAATAGATTTTATCAAACATAATTTTCAAGAGTTACTAACAGTTGGTTTAAGTAAAAGTGTTGACATAATTCAAATTTGGGAAAAAATAAAGAACAGAATTACTTTTTATTTTTCACACAACAATAGAAGCGTAGTTAAAATGAAAAAGAGATGACTAATGTGCAACAAATTATCTGAATTATGAAGAAGAGTATAGCTAAACACATCTTTCACTGCAAAGTTACGTAGGTGGGAATGGAAAACAGAGGCCATGCTTGTATAGAAGAACTTACTGAAGTGGTTGAGAGCTCAGCATGAGCTCTCAGTGTGATGTTGTGGCTAAAACTGCCTTTAAATATGAAACAAGTATATATTAAGTAGAGGCACGATACACATGAAAACTATTCGATCCTGCTGAGTCTGGGACAGGAATGATATATCCGTTTCTCTTTCCTTGAGGAATGATGATGAAAAACTGTATTTAGAGAATGTCCTGGTTTTGGCTGGGATAGCATTAGTTTTCTTTGTAGTAGCTGGTATAGTGTTATGTTTTGGATTTAGGACAAGAACAATGTTGATAACACACTGATGTTTTCAGTTGTTGGTAAGCAGTGTTTGTACCAAGTCAAGGACTCTTCAGCTTCTCGTACTGCTCTGGCAGCGGAGGCTGGGGGTGCACAAGAAGTTGGGAGGGGACACAGCCAGGACAGCTCACCCAAACTGGCCAAAGTAGTATTCCATACCATGTGATGTTGTACCCAGTATATAAACTGGGGGGAGTTGGCCTGGGGGCATGGATCGCTGCTCAGCAGCTAACTGGGCATCAGTCAGTGAGTGGTGAGCAATTGCATTGTGCATCACTTGTTTTGTATATTTTAATTCTTTTATTATTGCCATTTTATTACTATTATTATAATTATTATTTTCTTCTTTTCTGTCCTATTGAACTGTCTTTATCTCAACCCACGAGTTTTACTTTTTTCGATTTTCTCCCCCATCCCACTGGGGGTGGGGGGGGAGTGAGCGAGCGGCTGCGTGGTGCTTAGTTGCTGGCTGGGATTAAACCACGACAGAGAATAATTAGACAAATGATGTAAGAAATGGAAAATGTGGTATACTGAGAAAATGAAGAAATCTAATCCATACAGTTTATCAGAGGAGGTATATGATAACCCGATAATGGTGTGTGCATATCTCTAGGTGAGAACAGGATTTCTCCAGTCAGTCATTTCACAGGTTCATCAGTCCCCTGTGAAATTCTGGTCAACAGAAGCTGAACTTAGTTGACTTCTGATCCAGAATATCTTGCAATTGAAATGTTCGTAATGGTCAATAACCACAGGGGCAATTTATGAGGATTTTTTTTTCTAGCTTTATCATTGGCAAATTTAAAATCACATTTAGTTGGAATTTTTGTCTTTCCTCTCTTCGTTCCTTGTTGCCCCCTCTCTAAAATACTTGGCATAATTCCATCAGAATTACTGCATTTACAGCAGGAACTGAATTTGTGAGCCTGCGTTATGCATAAGACCCGACCAAGTTTTTACTGCTTAGAACTAGGTGTGATAAATTGTTCCTATGGACATTTCAGACAAAATACTTTTTCATAATGCCTTACCCACCACCCCCACCAACCCAGGATCAGTAACTGTTGTGGATCAAAAATGTTGTTGAAAATTGCTGAAAACTATCTTTTTAAAAAACAGTTATTTTCTGAGAAATGAGAAATTTTCTGCGTTATTTAATTTCTTTGCCAAAACATGCAGAAATGGACAAAACCTTTGAAATAAGAAAAATGATTCAAGGAAAGCAGAAACTTTCTTCAAAAAGAAAAAAAGAGAAATGGATTGTGTCATTTTAAGGACGACTTTCCTGGGACCTGCTTTGTTTCTATCTTTTAAAGAACCTTTTGAACATCTCTATAGCAAGTGCTGGGTTGGGCACCAGCTCTGTTACTTAAACCTGGCATTCAGTTTGGACAGATTCCACCTTTAGGGTAGTAACAGCTCTGCTGGTCATCTGGAAAAGAGCCAATGTCGTTAGAGCAGTTTACAGACCATAATTTGAGAACCGCTGCATTAATTATGCGCTGTTTCCTATATTGCAAGTAGGAATAGCTAGTTCTGAACTTTGACATGACTTAAAAAAAAAAAAAATCCCAATGAATAAGCTTTGATTTCAACAGGGGGAGCTGCATATCTTCGGCAGAGCATGCGTCTGGGAAGAAAAAGGCTCTTGTGCTGCAGCCTCTGCTCCCGCTGCAGACGCGGGGCTGCCTCTGTGCTGGTGCCCTGCTGTTCCACACCAGGGATGTGCTGGGTGAGCGTACAGCTGGTGGATCTGGCCCCCATGGAAGGGCAGCTGTAGTCCGCCTGCCCCTCCAAGGAGCCCTGGCCACCCCAGGGCTTCACCCGGGCTCTCTCCAGCCTTTCGGGAGGAACTGTCTGAGCTGCTGCTCGTCTTGAGTGTCGGAGCTGTGGTTCCTACCAGCTCCTTCCCGGGCAGCAGGATGGAGACGGAGACCTCGCTCCCTGCAGCGTCCTTGTGCAGCTGCCTAAGGGCAGCTCTCCCCTATAGCTCTTGTTTACGATGGCGTGGCGATATGAGGCACAGGGCGCTGTTTTCCATAAATGTGCTGCCCGCAAAAAATGTATCATATGTATAGTGTGAAGGTTTTTAATGCTGTTGGATGCCATTCCCAAACAGTAACTCCTGGGCCTTGGACCCTCACATTTTAAAGTCAAATCAAGTGGCCCAGAGTTCTAGGTGCTTTCAGAAAAGGTAGGTTTTAATATATTTGCTCCTTCATGACCCAGGATACCTAGCCAGGAAGGTTTCCCCTCTGCTCCCAGGCTGTGCCAGAAGGGTAACACTGTTTCCCGTGATTCACAAATCTTCAGTAATGTGTTTCTTCTTTTCCCAGAAAGAAGGTAATCACCAGCCTCATGCGGAATTACAGAGACAAATTAATCCTTGGTACAACTTGATTGAAAGGAAACATTTGAGATGAAATTGGCCCTTAGAAATCACAAAGCATGGAAAGATGTATTTGGTCCATCAGTGTGTCTCTTCCGTAGCCAATTATTTCATTACTGTACATTTGCTAGTGTTTTACCTAGTTGTGTTTTAAATTACAGGTCTTGTCATGATGTCAGCAAACATTTTCTAGCTCTTAATCTCACTAGTCCCTTCTTTTCCTCCATATATCTGTAAATTTCTTTATATCCTTCTACAGAATTTTTTCTCTATTGAATTCTCAGGTGTCACTGTAGTTCTCTCTCTTTCAGGTCTATAATTTATGTTGCTGATGTCTGAAATTACTGCGATCTTTTTTGCCATATATAGCAAAGAGCTTTTCCAGTATTTTAGATGTGGACATGGAAGTACATTGTAGAGACCTGATAACTCTTCTGTTCAAAGACCAGATTTCTCTATTATACCTCTAAGTTTCCTTAGCCTTTTCACTGCCGTGTCATTTCTAAATTAATACCAGGCTTGTAATCCTCTAACAGAGATCTTCCATTTCCTCTTGATTTTATATCAACTGTATTTGAGACTGGTTAGTCTATTGTATGCTAGCCTACATTTTCCAGCTCAGTGAATATGCCATGAGCTCCCTGCCCCAGGCCCTCTGAGCATGATAGTTGGCAGTGGTTGGAGCTTGGTGGCATTGGCATTCTTGGCTTTGGTTTTGTTTCCAGGTCTCTGGCTTAGCCATGGAGCATGCAGATACCTTGGTGAATGGAAGCAAGTTTCCTATCACTTCTCTAACCATTCTGCCTTGTTTCTTAAAATGTAAGACTTCTCCCTTCACTTTCAGTTTGATATCTGCAAAGCAGGGATAATTCTTCTTTTCCCTGTGTTTAAGCTGTAAGGGGTGTGGGAGAGGGGTGGCTCTGTGCAGAGGGTGGTTATTGCTGCATTAAAACTTTCAGATGCTGCTGAGTAGAGCTATGAGGGAATAGGCTGGAACAGAAAACTGAAGCCTTCCAAGATGTATGCTGTAACATAGTAAGATAGGCAGTTTCTCAACAGTGAAGCTACAAGATTAAATACAGAAAAGGAAACAAAAGGGTCGTGTTGTAGCAGTAAAGATCTTGGAGTTTGTTTTGAATTAGGCTGGCCATGTGAAGTGCTGAATAGTTGTAAGATTCTATATAGAAAGTGTGATAATTAACTGATTTGGAGATGGTTTTTACAGGAGTGTGGCTTTCGATGCCAGATTCTGGGAAAGGAAGGAGGCAGTCTCTGAGACGGTGCTTGTGTGTCGGCAGCAGTGTAGGGTTATAACCTTCACCAAATGCCCAGGCAATCTTCAGTGATGGGATATTGATCTTGGTCTTGTCTATTGCAATAGATTCTGGAATGAATTGCTACAAAATGAGCATGTGCTTAGTTTTATAGGTCAGTTTTCTACTCCTGAATTTCTTTTTACATGTAACTTACTTCAGCATGTCTCTGAAAACACAGTGTTTTTCTTCCAAAGAGCTTTGCATATTTATGGAACTATTGAAAGATTTAAATATAACTGATAGTAGGAGTAATCAGATGGCAACCCAAATGGAAGCTGAGGCTGGAGACAAACTGTGAGAACTGGAACCTGTTGCAGACTTTTAATAGCTAGTTATTGAACTATTTATTTCATTAAAACAAAAACAATGGTGTTTGAATAATTAAGAATTCGCTTTGTTCGTTGCATGCTTTCTGTCCCTTGTTGATTGATTTGCTTTAAATCGAAGCATTCAAAACTCCAGAAGGATTTGAGTGCCTTCAGTTCTCTTGGGAAATGGTAGGAAAATGTTCAGCCTGTAGAAGATACTATAACATGGTTGGCTTTATTAGTGTGATGAAATGTGATGCAATCAGATGATTCGATTTTCCTAGGTTTCATTAAAGATGACTCTCAGCCTGGGCTTTTTTTCTTTTTCCTTTTCAACTTCTGCACATGTCTACATGCAGTCTTGGGATTTCAGACCTGTGTCATTAGTGTGATATAGAGGTTTTATTCCTTTCTTTTTCTTTCTGTTACGCTCATGGCCACTGGCACTTTTTACTGAGGCTGTTACTTTCAGCCTCCTTAAAGCACATAGGAAGCCTTTCCCAGCTGGCAGCAGTGGAGGCGTGGAGATTCTCCATCAGAGCAGAGCAGTGCTGCAGAGGTGTCCGTCACAGAGATGCTCAACCTCTCTTTGACTTCTCATATCAGAATTGGGTGCTCCCCTGTCTAGCTTTATTTTGAGCTCTGTGCAGGCTCTGCCTCGCTGCATAGAAATTGTCATTATTGCTCTGGGAACAAGAAATACACTCCTCCTGAGCACAGGGTGGAAATCCTGACTGGCAGGAGAAAGAGGGAGAAGAATCACTTCTGACACAAAAGTCTCTGTGCACTTGGGTGTGTTTGCAGCCTCCATTCCCTAGCAGTTTGCTTTGATAACTGACAGTAAAGCACCTTTCCTCTGCTAAACTGGTGTAAACAAATATTCTCACAACAGGGAAGACTGTTTCCCCTTTCTTAAGGGAGGTGTTAGAGATACTGCATGGTTAGACATAAATACCTGGCTTCTAATATTTACGCTTGTGTTCTCTGGCATGCGTTTAATTACAGGAATCAGAGGCAGAACATATGACCAATAGGTACAGGGCGATCTAGTGGACTGCCTACTAGGAATGAAGAAAAAAATGTTCTCAGTTTTACTTTACACGTTTGTTTTCTTTCAGGCAGGCTGTGTCTTCCTTTTCCTCCGTATGCCCGTATGTAATAGATGACATGAGCAAAACAGTGCCGTGCCAGCATAGCCTGCCCAGGTTTTAATATCCCTAAGAACTGAAGAATCTTTCCCTTTATGCAGTAATATAAAATAATGTCACATAAAAAAGGGGGAGAATATTTTATAATAGTTTCCAGTAATACTAGATACATGCATTTTTATTGGGTTTCATAGTGTTATGATAATAGTCATCATTTTCTTCAGTGCATTTTCTTGTAGTGAGAAGAAATTGTAACGCTGAATCCTCTGATTTTAGACAGATTATGTACAGCAGGCTGTGAATTAACAGCTGTTGCAACAGGAAGATGTACGTGTTTGTAAACACTGGAAATGTTCCTGAAGTGTGCTCATTTCCTTCTAAAAGATGGATCTTCTTGCCCACTGGTTTCTGGGGCTGTGTTCTGTCATGAGTGCTCTATCTTCATTAATGAGCTTACATTTTCTTGGAATGGAAAGTTAGTAAGTAGTTTGTTTTAGAGCAAAAGCAAGATGATGGGAGGATGAGATTATGTAAAGTTAAAACACACACATATATATGTGCGTGTTAAATTTGAAAGTGTCTTAGTTTCTTGTTTTCATGGCAAATGAAAATTGTAAAGTGAGAAGAAAATCACAAAAGCTGCATCAAAACATTGTGGAATTATATTTGTGAAATGGATTTTTTTTTTTTTTTAGTAGAAAGGAACAATTTGAAAATACATATCTTTCAAAACTAGTTGCTCTGGAGAACAGAGAAGTACAAAGCTGAAACAATTATAAATTGTAACCTTTAAAAATATGTATTTCTTAAGAAACCTGCCAGCTTTTCATTACCACAGACATATTCATTAACTGAAATATTTATTTGGTATTATGGGAAGTTTAAAAATGCAACAGCTGCTTCATTTGTTTTTTACTTTCTGAAGATGTGACTTATTTAATGTTAATTTCCGATGCCTGCTGTGGTTGGTAACAGTTCAATGTAAAGATAAGGTAGCAGAGTTCCACTCACTGGGTAAGGACATGAGCTGCTGGATGCTGGAATGAACATGGTTTCTGAGGGTAGAAATGAAAGATGTGAGTTGTGCATTGGGAGCATGACCTGTGTGTATTGCATGGCCGTTTCAGATCCATGCTTTTCAGCAGCAGTCTGCAGACAGCTTTGAGAATATCTGCAGAAAATAGCCAAGAGGAACACACCTATGAGATCTCGTATCCAACTAGAAAATTTTTTAAGAGCTATGAACTTGTGAGATTGGGGCAGACTTTTAGTAAGGCCTGTAGCGATAGGACAAGGAGGAATGGTTTTAAACTAAAGCAGGGTAGATTCAGACAAGAGATAAGGAAGAAATTTTTTACGGTGACGGTGGTGAAACCCTGGCACAGGTTGCCCAGAGAGGTGGCAGATGCCCCATCCCTGGAAGTATTCCAGGTCAGGTTGGATGGGGCTCTGAGCAACCTGGTCTAGTTGAAGATGTCCCTGCTTATTGCAGGGGGGGTTGGACTAGATGACCTTTAAAGGTCCCTTCCAACCCAAACCATTCTATGAGATTAAAGCCATTATTTTATTATTATGATAATTCGGACGTGTATTTACCAGAGAAACATGCATTCTGCTAGTTATAATAGTGTGGAAGTATCTTTTTGTCTAAAGTTGAATGCAACTTGTGTGAACAGCTTATGTTGGGCAGAGCAGGTGGGAACAGGACGGATCCTGGAATCCTCCTGTGGTTCAGACTAAGGCAACTTTCCTAGGGATCAGGGCACTGCAAAAGGCCCACTAACAAACTCCTCTTCCCCTCTTTTTCCAGAAACAGCTCTTTTTGGTTTATTTTGCTGTGCTACTGCCTTTGCAGCCAACAAACGATTATTGGTATAAGCTTGTGATCAAATGCAGCACAATAAACTGTGCTACTGTTTGTCAGCTCATTTGGGGTAACTAGCCAAGTGTGCCCACTTGGCACAGCTGAAATGCAAAGCAAAGCGCACGTGCGAAGCAGAGGGGAAAAGCAATTGAGATGCTGCTGCTTCCAGCTTTGCGCATTGTGCAAACAGCTGTGTTTGAAGTGACCTGCCAGTGTGCTCTAGCTGCACACCTGGGCTGCTGCCCCTCCTCCTGCAAAGACAGCATCAAAATCTGCTTAAATCACAACCTCAGGGCTGGGAAACAAAAGGAGGTTCTGTTTACTTTAACAGAATGAGTGTGGTAGGGGAGGTCAGACCTCATCCCTTGCCGGAAAGCCCAGGGCAGCTCTCAGTGATGTAGCAGCTTCATTGGGGATAGGAATTGGGTGGAAGGGGTTATGAGGGGATGCTGTGGCAGATTTTCTTTCAACCCAACCATAAGAATCAGTTTTCAGCTCTCTGGGTTCTTTGTTTGCTGTGTTGGGCTCCTTGAAAATGCTGCAAGCTGGGAAACTGAGTGTTAAATCTGTTTTTGTAAGGTGAAGGGCAAGGTGGCTTATTAGTTCAGTATGGGTAGAGTTTCAAGATTTATGAAGGTCTTCCTCCCTAAGGCCTGCCATGGTGATACACATGGGGTCTACACTTCAACAAGGCTGCCATGCACAGGAGAAGTCAGTTCTTTCCAAGTTCATCCAAGTCATGCTCCTTCACTGGTGTGCTGAGACTGATACATCTGGAATACTCAATGGTTGCCAGAAAACTGGGATTTCTGCCATAGAAATCTAACGGAATGTATAGAAAATAAATGTAAATAAGAGAAGTTATGATTAGTGGTCTGTGTTCTCAGGTGGTGTAGCTTCATTTCCATCAGTGAGGAAGAACTGAGCTGAAATCCAACTCGCTGCATTTTATTTTATCACTTTAAATAGGAGTGGGAACCTGATTTTTTTTTTTTTTTCAAATGGCAAGATGCCTTTTGATCAGAAAGGTAGAGGTTCACAGAAAAGCACTGCAATTTTTGGCATCTTGATAAAAGAAACACACTATCTGAAGCTTTTGAAAGATTGCCTTGAATAATAAAATAAAAAGGCAGCATGCAATTAATTTCAAAATACTCTGAGCACTTTATGAAATCCAGCTGGTTATATCTTCCTATTCTGTAGACTAAGAGATGACTGTAACTCCTTAAAACTACATCTCTTGGAAGCTCATATTGAAGAGATTATACTAAACTAGGAAAAAGAAAAATTAATGGCATGTTTCTTTAGATGAAGCAGAAGCAAAAGACACCTAGCAAAGTGACTGGTAAAGTTCTTGTGTAATTGCCAGTAGAAGTCTCTACTTGTTTTGCATACTCCACTTGAAGAGTAACAGGCTTTTTTAGCTCAATACATCATTTTCCTGTTGGCATGTTTTTATGTTGTACAAGCTTGCAGACTGTAGCTGACAAGCATCAATATTGTCATCATCGCCATCATTACCTTCTGCAGCAGCTGAGACCAGGCCATCTCAGGGGTGTCATTGTTGGGTTGGCATCTTATTTCTCCTGCCTGCAATAAGTCTCCCACTGGGCCCCATCCATAATATTCAAAGACATCAAGATAGTCTCTTGCTGCCTTAGGGATCTTTTTATGTCTCCAGCATATAGAACACACATATACTGTTTGGAAGAGGGTGGCATAGGAAAATGATAATTTATTAACTCTGCAAAAGAAATTTATAGTATGGTTCATATGTGACAATACCAAGGAGTAAAAGCAGCAAGGCAAGCTAAGATATCAGAGCTGGAAGAGCTAGTAATATTTTTTACATGTTTAGTAGGTTTGGAGCTTTGATCTGAAACTAGCATACATTTTTTTGACCAATACAGGCATGGTAGGTCAAGTGTTGTACTAAAGGGATGTCCATTTATCTTACAGAACACGTGTTTCTTTTCTCTCTAAGTAGTTTCCTCTGTTTGTATTGCTCCTGGATATTGGTACTTCAAAACTTGTGATGAATGGGTTAATTGAAAGTGATACGGTTGTACTTAAAAGCCCTGAGTCTGACTATTTTTGAAGTGTTCTTACTGCAGTGCCTGGTCTCAGAGTCTTTACTGGATGATGCTCATTTTGTGGTCGGTGGGAGCGCTGCCTGGCGGGATAGCGGCAGCACTGTGGGCTTGGAAGCAGAAGCGTGTTGGTCAAGGACAATACCCAGTGCTTCTTCCTGTCGTCCTGCCTGCAGTCAGTACGTGCCACTGCTGTCTGCAGTGTTTTTTCTGACAAGCAAGAATTTAGCAACAGAAGAGATGGAGCTATTGTGCAAGTTGCGGAAGGTGGTGGGACAGGAAGCTTAGCTGAGCAGCAGGGGAATCTATTGTCTCTTTTACTGCCTGATTAAAATAAGGTTTTTACAGCAGAAATACTCCCTGGGGGCTGAGCTGTCTGAAAGGATTTCTGTGTGCTCCACAACGTTCTGTAGTCGTGTTGTGTACCTGTTGGTAAAACTTAGATTGTGTTTGTCTTTGCTGGAAAACCTTTTGTGACCCTTTGGACAGCAGCTACTGCTCTAAAGGAAGAAAAAAAAAAAATGTCAGAACTTATTTAGGCAATGATTTTCAAGGTTTGATGTAAGTAGGTATACAAATCTGACAGAATGCTGGTAAGAGTTTGATTATCAGTTTCCAATTGTTTTGTGCATTGTTGCAATTAAAAGAGTATCATTGCTGTGTACAGAATTAAGTATAACATTAAAAAGCCTAGCAGGGGATAACTTGGTTTGGACCTATTATCTGTAATATTAAATAGCATTCAGCAAGTATTTTATAAAGTTCTATCATGTTTCTATTAGGATAGAATAGAGGAAGTATAATCTGGAGAAAGGGGAAAATGTACAGTTTTAAAAAGAAAAACAAACAAAAAAACCAAACCAGAAATGCAAGCTGACTTCTCTGTATTGACAAAACTTTACAGAATCAACTAATGGGAATTTATAAACTGTAAAATGTTTGTAGGGGATAGTGTACTAAAACTGGAAGTGTTTACAGTAGTCATAATTATTGACACAAGCAGGTTTGTGTACTTATCTGTCTTTTACTTCATGGAAATAAAGAAAAGAAAATGTAGATGAAGCTTTTATGTTGTTGGAAGAGCTGGAAAAGGCAAAAGATGAACTGCTGTAAACGAACTTATATCTCAAGCTGAGGAAGCAAACTAGAAATGCTGACATGACCTCGGCATTGACTGCGGAGGGATACGTGTAGAAGTAAAATAAAATATCTGGTGTATGCATGGAGCAGGGAGAAATCGGTTCTTTTCACTACTGTGTTGGAGCTGCAGAGGTGTTTTGCTGGTGGGCACAGGCGTGAGTTAGACTTGACGAGCATGTTCACCGCGCACGTGTGTATCTGTGACCTAGATCCCTCTCTGATGCACAGGCAGAAAGTTGCCTTTGGCACAAATTAGGGTATTTCCCACATCAGCATCACAGTTGTAACTGGTCAGACAGGAGATGGACTCTCTGTTCACTTACCTGTGTAATTTAGTGTATTGATGCTGGGGAGGAGAGGAAGGTGCCTTCCCAGGTGGTTCAGTCTAGCTTGTGAGAAGCCTGAAAAATCAGGGCTCTTGACAAGCTATACATCCATAGCTTTCACATAAGCTGAGCATGAATATTAGCCTGTCAAAAACCACCTAAGAAAGAAATTGACCTCATTTGCAGGTAGCTAAAAAGAAATTTCTTCTCAGACTCACAATATTATGAACATTTGTTGTTCACAGAAGCCATCAAGTGTGACACAAACTTTATATACATAGGAAAAATCACTTCTTTTTCATTTTCCTCACGTAATTCTTCCATTTTCACTGTATCAAAACGTGACTGGAACAGACAAATCCTGCCTGCCTGCCTTCATGGTTGGATTCGGGGTATCTTTCTAAGTTGAGAGGCCCATATGGGACTTAGTCTGTGTTTGGGGCATTGCCTAGGTAGACCCTCAGATACCTAACAAGAAGCATTTACAGTGTGGCATTTAATTCAGTGCTAATTCAGGCTCCTTCTCCCAGCTGTCTGATACTTATATCAAACCTGTCCAAACCTAATAACAGACTGTAATAATGTAACCTCTGCTGTGTTTGACAGAAATTGGCCTGAAAATAGGCAGAGAAGCTGAGGATGCCTGTGGACATACACATGTGCAGAGAGATGGCATTGCCTGCATTTCCATAGGAAACAGGCAAAATAGTTCTCTGGTGTCTGGAGCATCAGAGGATCACTGAAGACGACAGGCAAGGTTTGAATGGGTCACTGAGGTTAACCTGTTTTCTCAATTACAAGAAATTCTTCCCCCTGACCAGGAGCGTGTTTGGGATCTAGGGGATGCTGCTGTTTTCAGAGTGCCATAAATAAGCCCAAATAGGTTGCTGCCTGTGGGACCTGTTGCTAAGGTGATACAAATGGTCTTTTGCTTCAGCTGCTGAAGAGGACAATTCAGCAGTAGACGTTCAAATGGAGCTGAATTCAAACCTTTTACATTCTTTCACCTTGAAAGAGAAGACAAACAATATTGTGCCATGTTGAATAAAATGTTTCATAAACACCGATGTGTGAGAAAGCAGTAGGTGTGAAAGTTCGCTTTTCTGTCATTGCACTTTTTATCCTTTAGGTTAGCGGATAGGGCACCTGACAGATGAACCTGGAGGAGCAATTCTGAAAATAGTTGAATTTTATCAGGATTTTTTTTGAGGATGGGTCACCCTTGGCATCCTTTAGTTTAACCATTTGCTGGGAGTTGGGCTCAGTGATTCTTAAAGGTCCCTTCCAACCTGAGATGTTCTGTGATTTACTTCTTGAAATACTGATACATAACCTAAACTCTCACGTTTCTCCTGATGTTATGCTGATTAACATGAGATAAATTCAGAGGCAGGAGGGCTACCTTTGGATAGGCAGCTCTTGTTATGTGGAATTAATAGAAGGGGAAAAGATGGTCAAGTTGAGATCTACAGGGTAAAATCCCTCTATACTTCCCATATGTCTATAACTTACATCACTGCTAAATTTTTTTTCCATATAACTTGTGGGTTATGGTCATTGAAAATATTATAAATAGCGATTGGGACATCTGAAAATCAAGACGATAACTCTGTAGCTAGTTGGTTAGGACTTTGATGTGATATGTGAAATATGAAGATTAGCAGAATTAAATATGAAATTTGCCATTAAAATATTGTTTCTGAAATGCTTAAGATACGAACAATTGCTTAATTGCAGAGAAAAAAGCATTTTTTACTTCTTGAATGGAAGTGGCAAGATTGAGTCTTTCCGACTTAAAGGGAGCAAAATAATTTAAAACAGAAGAGTGAAGTTTAGTTGCTATAAGTATAAATGGATGTAGTTTCTGTAAATAAGTAGGTACTGAAAGAGCGTAAAAAATTCCCTTGATACCACACGTTTCAGAAGCCAACATCAAATCATTTAAAGTATTGAAGGTCTTTTGTGATCAGTACTGTAACCTCCAGGCACTGAGTATGTTCAGGATTTGTAAGATTGATCCCAAAATGGCATAGAAAAACTAAATAAATAAATAAATAAAAATATTTATGAATTAGACATCATAAGATGCCAGAACAAAATGTTGCAGCCCTGTATCTTGTTCTGGTGTTGCTGTTAATTAAAAGCATGTAGATGCTTTTAATGTTGGTACTACCCTCATCCTGTGTCCGGTGAAGGTAACAGTGAAACACTCTTTGACTGTAATGCTAGAGGAACAGACTAGGAAAACGTGTTCAGATGTGTATAACCCTAGCAAGATTTAATAATAAAGTAGAACTAGTTAATTCTGAATCATCCATATAGCAAATGATATAATTCTAAATGTAAAAATAACAGCTGAAGGTACCCCCTGAGCTGCGGTCCCTTCTAGTTCAAACAAAAGCATGATTCTGTGCATGTGCAAAAATGTTTTTTAAACTAAGGTGGTGCTTGAGAGAGAAAAATAAATATTACACAGTGTATTTTCTTTGTAATCTGTTTGAGGGGTTTTTTTTGTGCTTAATGTGTGGTTGTACATGAAAGTGCTGAGGTGGAAGATTTCTAATGGGTGAGTTTATCATATATCAGAAGAGTAAATCTTTGATTCCTTTGCAGTGTGTTACCACTCAGCTCTGTCATATTTACCCATTTGAGCTACCCTGGAAATGATTGTTCTTTCAGTACTCGAATGAATAAATAACTACAAAGGTGTGCTGGCAGATTTACTTTGTGCAATTGTACTTGACACTAGCTAAGAAGTCAGCTTCCTCTTAGCTAATATCTGTTTAGTTTTGCTTATTTTAATGCTAGGCAGAACTGCGGAAAAAGGTAGCTTTAATTAGGTAGAACCAACATAGTTGGAAAAACAGATGCACTTTCAGGCTTAGGTCTGATGGGACTATAAGCCTTAAAGCTTGTCCTTTTTCTCCAACTGTCTCAGCAGTTTTGGTATCATCTCTCTTCTCTCTTTCCCAAGCCTTACTTCTTTTTTTAGGTTGTTTCAGATGCAATAGCCTGGTTATATGCATGTCTAAGTAGGAACCCAGACTTTTTTAAGGGGTTGCAAGGCTCTGGACACATGCTGCTAGTTCTGCAGTGCTTGTACAGCAAGACTGATGCACCTCTCCTTGAGCCTTCTGCGTCCTGGCTGAGAAGCCTCTGGAAGCAGATTGTTTGTAGGTTCCAGGGCTCAAGACTTGATCCTGTACCAATACACACTGTTGTCATTCTGACTCTAGTTCTCCAGATATGATCCTAAACTGGTGTAAGCTAGTGCAGCTGCAATGATGCTAGCTCAGTTGAAACTCTGACTTTTTTTAATTTTTTTTTTTTTAAGAGAAATACTGTTATTACTTATCTTGAGATGCCACAGGGGTTCCTGTTGTACTGTACTTAGAAATATAAGGTACCTCCGCATAGCGCAGTTAGATGCAAACTCTTTTCCTAAACTCCAGGTAGGCCAGTGTGATCCATGCTGCCATGAAAAAGCAATGTTGCTTTCCTTCTTTGCAGTTGATAATCTCTATTTCACAGCAGGACCTATGAGGTCAAGCACAGGGCTGTGGTAATGTGGCTATACGATACGGTTTCAGGATCTGTGCTGGATTGTCCAGAGAATTTGGAGGATGGCCAGAATGAACCCCTTACTTACAGAGCTACCCATTTTCACTGATATATTATCTTCATTTTCTGCAGAAGCACCACAGGCTCACATACTGGCTCCATTGTCATGAGAGAAAATTTGCTTTTATTTGTATCTTAGCTGCATGACCCAGTGAGTCTGCTAGTCTAGTGTCTGTCACACGTAATTCAAAGTAAATAATTCCCATGATATTTAATCACACATTGGACACAAAACATTTACAAATTCAAACAGAATGTTCCCTTTTTTGAAGGTTTGGCAATGAGGAAATGTAAAACCAGAGTATTTGAGCTGAGTGTCAGGTTTAATTTTCACTTACTAAGAATGTTAGTTAGGATGCTATTTATTTAGGAAATTTGACATTAAGAATTTATTCATAGCAAATGCAAGTACCTTTGAAACCTTTGTTCTCAGTTGAAACAAAATGCTTTGTGGGATTATTAAATGCTACTCCATGAGCTTTGACTTTCAAATAAGAGTTGGGTTCAAAAGCATCCCAATGGATTGAAGAGTAGATGGAAGAGAGCGACTACGGACCTGCTGTCTGACCCTGAACAAGTTGCTTCAATGCTTAACGCTTCAGCTTGCACTTTAATCTGTGTGTAGAGATAATTACACTTACCCCGCTTTGTAAAAATGGAACCAGAATTAATTTTTATTCTCTGCAGTATAACTTCAGAAAACTTTTGTTTGTATCAGAAGTAGTATATAAGACCACTTTTGCAGTTAGTGTTGTACGTTGAAAACTGGGGAGTCTGGATTTGATCCTTGATTCTGCCGTTATTTTCCTGTGTGACTTTGAAAGATGCCTGATCTTGTCATATCTTGATGTCCATTGATTTTTATTTTTATTTTTTTTTTCTCTTTAATCTTCCCCATTTTTCCTTGGGAAATTGTAGAAGGAGGGGAGATGGTTGGACACAATTTCTGAGAGCAAAGTTGATGTTACTGTGGTTTTGAGATCCCGGGCAGATTATTAGTGTTGAATCCAGTTCACCTTGCAGTTTTGCACTTCAGTGACCTCCTTCATGTTATTAGAGTACAATTAAAAATGAATAGAGTTCTCCTCCCTCTTCAGTATTAGTTAAATTCTCCATATGTTGGTAGGTTAAATGGGTGTTGAACTGTTTAACTTTAATTAAACAGCAAAGTCTGGGGAGAAGCCAGGAGCACACTGTCAAATTAGTGCAGTTGCCTGTGTAAACAGCTGCCCATAAATCAGATTCTCTTGTATACATAAAAACTGTTAATTGAATAATTACCTAAATTTAATCTCTTAATTTTTTTCTTCAGGAAATGCATTACATTTACTTGGAAGTATTGGATTTTTTTAGCATGTTTTGATTTAATAAAGCTGAAGGTGCAACATACGTGCCAGCAGGTATGCTGAAACTTTCAGGAGCTTGTGGTTGAGGCTTAGGAGGAGAAGTCGACAAGAGGGTGATATATGCATAAAGGAGTGCCAAAACCTCTGAGAGCCGTTTTGTGTGGTAGTGGTTAAGGCAGCGTTATGGTTGTGGATCGTGTTGATCAGAGGCTAGATTTGGTTTGGCAGGTCAGAACCAGGACCCATTGAAATCTCTGGAAGCCCACTGATTTCAGTAGTGGTTGTGTCCTGCCTGTTCTCCTGTAACGGCCTCCACAGCACAGCCCACATTGTGCTTGGGTCCTTTGGCAGTCTTGGCAGGACACAAGTAATAAATCTCTGGGATGCCTTCTCTATTAGATAGAATAGGTCATTTGGAAGGGTCTGTGCAGTATGGGACCTGATGAAACTCAGAGCCGAATGGAGTCTGCTGTTACCTGAAGTGAGGTAAATCATGAATAAATGCATTAGAAATGGTATTATTTGTCTGGTAATAGGAAAAGTGGTTGACGCTGTTTTCCACGTGGAATGAGGAAATGTGTGCTAGTTTGCAGTTCAGTGCTGCAGTGTCCCTGCCTTATGGCAGACTTCTGGGTGTTTTCTATAGTCAAACCTACCTTGACTGCAATGATGTCTCTTCCTAAAAATAGAAACTGTTTAACAATTCCATTTGAGGAGTGGAGTTAGATAACTTTCACAAACCAGCGCTAGTATGGGAAACACTTGCTTTATATTTTCTGCACTAAAAAAAAGGAAGCTGGAAATATTTGCCTTGCTCTATTGATAAGCTTTCATGACTCTTCCTGGGTTAAGATGGTGTTTTCCTGCAAAGCTGTTGCTCATGGGCTGCTGCTTCCAACATGGAAATCATCTCACATTCCTGTATACATCTTCAGATGTATACATAGAATGCAGCGGACACTGCTGCAGCACAGTTCGGCTCTATCCCAGCCAAAACCAATACAGTGATGGACTCCCATAAAGGGAGTCTAGCTCATCATTGGCGTGACTGCTGGAGAAACATCCATCTGGTCAGATGAATCCCATACCCGGTGTTTTTTGGGAAGTGATTCAAAGCAATCCATCATGCTGCAGACCATGGCAGTCCAACATGGGCGTCGGGCCTGATGTTTTCCAATCAGTAGCAGGCAATTCTCAATGTGCACAAAACCAGCAAACATGAACAGCTCAATAAAGATCAGGTTTTATGTTTTCCCCTAGACAGAGCAACAAATCCGCTGTTTTCTTTATGTTCAAGAGGAGAAAATACATGTCTTTGCAAAAGCTTCTTGCCTCCTCCAAGGCTCTGTCTCTATCCTGTGGCTTTATAAAATCAAAGTTGCTGTGAAATCTCTCTCTCTCTCTGGGGAGATACTCTTTTCTTTGCTTGTGTCTGTATGTGCTGTGTGTCAGTCCTTTGCAGGGTTGTAGTTTGGACATGAAAGCCACAGCCCTGGGGACAAGATTTAGTACATAGCTCTGCCAGTGGTTTCTCCAAGTCCCACTGGCTCACAAGATGCCATCTGCCCCTCCTGCCTTGGGGGACAGACCAGAGGATCACCACTGGTTTCCTTCCCTGCCAGCCCCACAGGTACATTTCAGGCTATACCATCTACGAAGTGTCAAGGGGAATTTTGAAGTTGGGAGAGTGTAGCCTGGCGTGTTTGTGAGAGGTCCTCGCTGTGTAGTTGTGAAGCTCATGCTGAGTTGCTGCAGCCAGAATACAGCTAGCGTTGCTGCTGGAAGCACGGCTTATGGCTGTGAAGCTGTGTGAGTAAACGAGACAAAGATTGGAGTAGCTGTGAGGGAAGTCAATAGGGAAGCAGTACTCAAAGCATCAGGGACACAGGGTAGCGTGGCCTTGGGAAACTAACTGAGAAGGAGAGACACTTGAATCTGCAAGCAAAGTAACACTCTTGTTTTTCCATTGTTTTGGGCACCAAAAGAAAAGCAACAGGAAGGAGTATAAGCTTAGGAAAAATGACCTGTGAAGAAGATTAAACAAACTCAAGTTCTTTATAGTAAGTGAAGACAAGTCTGAGCAAAGTGAGGAAGGTGATCAGATGCCTAAATACTTCAAGAAGGGAAGCAACAACCTATCCAGACCCCTGGTGAGTAGAGTGAGGAGTAATATGCTTCGCAGGAGACAACAGTAAGGAGAGGACTAGGCGGAATGAAAACCTTTCTTTGTCTCCAGCACTAGAGCTCCTCGAGCACTGATTAGGCAAGTGTCTGTCAGGATTGGCAAAGGTATGCTCTGACTGGCCTGGGGGTGGAGGAGAGGATTTCCAGCCCTGCTTTGTTACAGCTGTGCAAGTCTTTTGCATTCAGGTTGGCAGAAGTTCCTTCCAGTTTTCAGTTCTGTATGTTCAGTGTACAGATGAAGTCATAAACCTAAAATGGCACACTTTTTGTGGGTGCACAGCAGAAATCTCATCAGCTAACCTAAAAGCAGCTCTCTGAAGCACAAGTATCAGAATGCTTTAATGTATGGAAATAGCTGTCTCATGGAGCAGGATTGTGCTCCTAGGGTGGCCCTTTTTTCAGGGGTGGTGCGTTGTCTTTGTAGTGTGAAACTGCAGCAATTGATCTGACCTGGCTGCCTCTTCACATAGCCAGCACCTTCTCCTTTCAGGCTGGATTTGTGGTTCAGTACTTACACTTAAGAATCTTGCATAGCAACACAGAATAATAACTCTTATTTCAATATATTGACATGTCTGCCAGTATTAACCTTTCCTTAGCCAACCCAGGCAAGATTTGACATTAGAGAAGTATCTCTGCTCCTCCTATTCAAATATGTATATTTTTTTTCTGTCACTGTTCAAAAATTCTGAGTTCCTTTAAGCTCAGATTCAAAACAAGGGCTTACCATGTATTTCAAATTCTTTTATGTGATCTGGGAGAAAAGCATCAACTTTTGTTTGTTCTTGGTGTGCTGGTTATGGCTCCCTTATGTATGGCAGTGAGCCTCTGGTACTGTGTGGAAGAGCACCCCAAGGTTAGTAGAGCTTTTATCTGTCCTATTCATTTTATAATATAAACGAAAAATCTGAGTCTGCATCTTTAGCTGCTGTAAGTTTGTGGAATTCCTTTGAAGTTTGCTCTCTAGTATGAATATATAAAGAATAATGATAATTTTAGTGAAAATCTGCTAATACTGATGTTTTCTTCTTTATAACAATAATGATGAATTTTGATCAGTCCTAAACAAGATCAAAAGACATCAGACTCTCCTCTTTGTTTTATCAGTGTAATGAAAACACAAATATACTTAAAACACTTCAAATGGTTGAGCATATGGTAGCTGAAAGAAACCTCAACTGTCTGAATTATACATTAGTATCAGACCGTAATAACCAAGATTATCTGTGCTGTATGTATTTTGCTGAAAGGAAAAGTACTGATGGATGAGTACAGTAAATTCAGTAATGTTTTCTGCAGTGCTTGAAATAATTGATGTGCATTGGTGTATACAGCAAGCAAAGGTCTCTTTCTTGAAGTTGCCCAGCAATGGCAAATAAGAAGGATTTTTCACTTCTAATGGGGGTAGCAAAAATATGCACTACTGGTCATGACGGGCTTAGAGTACTGGGCTGGTGTGGCAATGGTATGGATGCTGTTTGTGCTCATGGCTCTGAGCAGTAATGGTGGTTGGGGGAGAGCCAGGAGGGAGCACCTTTGGAGCAGGTTCACTTCTGAGCACGGCTCCTTCCCCAGCAGCAAGTGCTGCTCAAAATAAGCCTTAAAGCAGTCTGGCTTGGCTGACTTAACATGCATCCCGCTATAAATATTTTGAGCCAAGGAGGGGCAGCTAAGCTTTATCACCACATGTTTTTCATTAGGTGCCTGTTGTGCCCTGCGTGATGGGAGAGGATTCTGGATGGTGAGGTTTGAATCAGGTTCTGAAACATCCTGGAAATCATGGAGTAGAAGAGTGATTGCTGGTAAACTATGAGAAGAACGTACGTTCAGGCCTTTTAACACTAATCTTACCACTCCAGAGGAAAGTAGGTATTTATAGACATTGCCCAGTAGTATGTAGTAAATTTTACTCCAGTGTTTAGGACAAATTTGAAAAGGTAAGGTGTATTCTTCCTGTGAAAGTTTAGAGCAAAACTGTACGCTTTCAGTCTTGAACATCAGATTTCCTTTTTCAGTTATTTTTTAATGATTATTCTACAGTCAAGAAGAGCTGTGGAAAACAATACGCACATGTTTATTTTTTGTGTTACATTTTTATGAACAGCTGAGAGCAGTGAAAGGTAAGCCATACTTAAACTCATAAACCAAGATTGTAACAGTTTTATACAATTTATAGGGTTTATTTAATGAGCTTGGGTAATACGGAATGAAAATTGTTCCCAAAGGGCCCCAATCAGCTAGAATATTGAAGTGGAAAGCAGACTGTAAATTGTATTTTAACTAATGTCATATGTGTATGTACTTTTTATGGAACACAGTTTCCTTCGTGGAGGAGGAGCACTGCAGGGTGTCAATCCGCACATACCTCAGGGGGTCTGACCAAATGCGTTTTGGTTTGGCTGAGTCCTTTCGAAATGGTGTGAGGTTGTGACTCTGCATACATGGTAAGCTTAAAAGAATGTGTCTTCTGAGATCCCTTAACTTTAGTGTTCTTGTTGTGGTTACACCTGTATGTTTAGATCTGTGTGCGGGGAGACAAGGGGAGGTGGGGGGCTGCTGGGGTGTTGCTGGTCCTTGCAGAGGAGCTGTTAGCCTGGCTGCTGCCTGCTCTCCCTGTTGACAGAAGAAAGGGCTTTCAGCTACCCAGGTGACACCTCTTACAGAGCAGACTTCACCTGAAAATTGGACAGAGGAAAAAGGAACTGTGACTACAAATCACAAAGCATTTATCTCGGCAAACACAGAGTGCAGTTGACTTCTGGCTTTTTAAAGTGTTGACTTTTTGGGGGGCTAATGCTGGAAAGACACAGGCATTAGCTGCACTAATGACATTTTATACCTGAAAACATGACTATGACAGTATATAAACAAGGGTAGCTCTGTGGGCTTTTTACTGTGATAAATATAAATGTTTTACTGAGGTGCTTTGTTTCTCTTTTTTTAGCAGTGAAGCTGTAGCCTCTATTTATTCTGGTCTTCTCCCAAATCTCTCACTTCTCAGACTTGCATCAAGAATAGTATGGAAACACTTCAGTGTTAAAAAATGCAGGAAGGGTATCAATATTACACATGTTAGTATGTGTTTAAATGTAAAATCAAATAATCATGAGGGCACAGTTTGAAGGATTTATCAATCTGAATCTGTTTTCAGATCAGTTTTCCTCAGTGATGTGTTTCATTATTTTTTTTTAATTTTTATTTTTTTAAATCTGACTTTTGAGTTTGGCTATTAGATGTGAATGTCAATCTTGGGGAGATACAAAGTGTAATTCTAGCGGTGTTGCTTTGTGCTTGAATTTTTCTGACATCTTACTCTTTGTATGTGTTCCCTTAACTGATGGCAGATATTGAGTAACAAATTGAGCAAAATGAACTTGTATGAGAACTTGAATGAGAGAAGATTATGCATTATTTAAGTCTGCTGATATTTGGGGACTCATTGTTACCCAGCTAACATCTCAAAATGAGTAAACATAATCTAAATAATCAAGTGTGCGATTCAGATCTAATTGAAATCAAATGAAACTGAAATCCCATTGGCTTCAGTGAGTAGAAGCAACAGAGCACTTCCATGCAAACGAAAGACGAGTAAGGGATTTCTCAAGGGTAAGGTGAGCAACGGGAGCAATTGCTCTACCGTTCAAATAGCAGTAATACAGTGGAGGTATGGCTCTGCCTTATTTTCCCTGGAGAAACTGAAGTCTCCTGAGTCCTGCCCCCTCTCCTCCATTCCAGTCATGTTCTGTTCCCAGTGGATCTGCAGCAAGAGAACAGAGTAGTACTTAGGACTGCAGTATTTTTCACTTTGCTAGCCAGGTCCAGGTGCCTTCGCAGAACAGGAAGGACACCACAGTCCAAAGCTCGTGCATTTTGCTACCTGAAGGCTGTCCAGCCCCAAGGGAAGGTGTTGGGAATGAAGCAAACCACCAGTGCTGCTTTGCTTTGCCGCAGCCCACCTCTGTTTTGGATGTCGATGAATCGATCCGACGTGGTCCCAGGCAAACCTACGCTGGCCGAACGGAGCTCTGGTTGGTGGCTAGGCGAGATGGCAGCATGATGGGCCTCTGAACTATTTCCTCTGAAATTCCATTAGGAGGGATGTCATGGCATTTGTATTTAATATAGACACACTGGACTACGCTGGCAATAGTGAACTGAATGTGGTGAAGGAAATTAGCACAGTGACAGCTGCATGCCAAGTACCCGCTGCAAATGCATCTCTGTCAGAGACACAAGGCAACTCTTGTCACCCTCTCATCAGATGTAATTGAATGTCTACAGAGGTGGTAATTACAAATACCATCCAGGCTGCACAGACTCATTTGTCTTTGTTTATCATCAGAGCAAGTATATTGATCATTACTAAAGCATTAAATATCTTTGGAGAGGAACAGGAAAATCAGATTAATAAAGCCTGACATGCATTGTGGAATGCGCTTCTCCATGAAAGTCAGGTTTGGTAAGTACAGAAATGACAAATGAAATTATTCTTTTAGCACTCTGTTAACATAGTAGTGTTATCCTGGGAGAAACGGCATCTCAGAGAAAGCCACTTTGGATTTTTATTACCAAGCTCTTTATATTTTGGAGCCAACCAAGTCACTTTGTTTAACTATATATGCACAGCTTTACGATTTAATATACTCTCTGGATTATGAACCTGACTGCAGTGGAGTTAGTGGTATGAAACTAGTGTGATGGAATTGTAATGAAAATCTGGTGAATAAAACTCTACGGTAGAGATTATGGTTCAAAGCCTGTTTAAGGAACAGACAAGGTAGTACATGCTTGAAGTATGCCAGTGCCAGTCAGGAATTCGATGGGTGGAATTACTGGAAAAATTGCCTGTTTACATTGGTGTAAATAAACAGAGTTTGGTCTTTTATACCTTGTTCTGATATCAGATGTTATATTTTTATCTCAGGCAGCAGAACATGGCCGTTTTCAGTCCAAACTGGTATTTCGCTCACTGTGCTCTTAGAAACAATTAATTTTGCCAGTAGTTTCACTACTATCTTATGGCTAACAGCTAGTGGTTACCAATTATGCTTATAAGCTGCCTATTACCTAATAACAGTTTTTTAGAGAAACGGCAAGGAATATACCATGCAGGCTCAGTTTATCTCATGCTGAATTTTGTGAACTATTGATGTGCTACAGCAGGGAACAAAGTTTCTCATATTCAGTTCTAGTGAGCCTTCATCAGTACTATATATACAGATGAATTAGTTTACAGCTTGTCAAAATACTTTGAAATCTGGCTTAGCTGAAATACTCATTAAAAAAATTTGGATGGTTATCAGATGCTTAGCAAGTCCTCCCTCACCCAAAACTAAGACCTATACTCACTAACACCTATTGCATCTGGATAATGTTACTCATGCAGATATTCCCATTTGATAGATAATTTTCTGTTAGATTATTTGCTTGGCATTCAGGTGAATCCAGCAGATGAAAATAAAGATAACCACTTGCTATTAAATTGGCTTTTTCTTAAGCTTTTCCTTATGTTGGAAAGTAGGAAATCTTAAGACACGTGCTCAGCTGGTAGGTAGGTAGCATCATCTCTAAATTGTCCTCAGTGGTTCTCTGTTGCTTTATGCTTGGCTGAAGATTTGGTACATTAGTTTTCCCCGTGGGTTTTTTCAAGCACAATATATCCGGTTTGTCTTCCTTCTCAGCTGTTTTTTAGGAATTTGGGTGTTGATGTAGAAATGGACCCAAATTAGTGCTCTTTCTTAAATGAGTAGTGAGATTGCATGTTAGGCTAGTGTCACTTGCAAAGACACCCATTATTAAAGGAAATAAATTCAGATATTAACTCTCATACATAGCATATTCCAAGCTGACTTATAAATTACTTCTCAGAGTTAGTGATAGGAAAATGTTACAGGTGTTCAGTTAGCACTCAGCATCTTTTGGAACTCGCTCGTGCAGTGATGGTGGTTTGTCTGGGTGACTGTGTGAAGATCAGATGGGTTCCTGCAGCTCTATGACATGTGCCTACCTGCCATTGTTGTCAGAGTTGGAGAAACAGCTGACCTGCACATCCTTTTTTTTCGTATGGGTAGCTTCTTTTAAAACTCTGCTAAAATCTCCAGGTTAGTTTGATAGGATATCGCTATCTCTTATATATGCAAAAATGCGTACAAAGCAAGGGGCACCGCCAAAGAGCTGACGTGACCACCTGCTGAAGACATCTTTTTGGTTTTGATTCGAAGAGTGGTCTTTGTTGTCTTGAAAATATGCGGAGCACCTCTAGTGGGCTCAAATATTCCCTAATGGATTGGTAGTTATAAGATACTAGAATCATTCAGTCAGGTAAAAAAGACCGAAAACCCCAGCCCTTCTTGGCTGAAATGCTGATCTTCAGGTACGGCTGCTGTAAGTGCCTGTGCAGTCAGAGGAATAGCCAGAATTGACTGTCTTCCAGAACAGGAGACCCAACTCTACAGAGGGAGTTGCTTTCAAATATCTGTAATCAGAAGAAGCCTTTAATCACTTGAGTTTTAGCCTCCATTTAGATTTTCATGCATGCCAATTAGTAGAACCGTGTTTTCTAAAGATACAATCTTTCCTATTTTGAAAGCTTGACAGTTCTAATGCTTTAAAATTATTGAAGCTGACATGTCTCCTCAAGAACTGTTTAATCTGTCAGATTCTTCATTCTTTTATCATCTCAATCATTTAATGACTAAAAAAAGAGAAAAAGCTCCCAATGAGTTATTTTTTAGCTTTGTTTAACTCGCCAATAATTATAAAGATTTTTACTTGTGGTAGGAATTTCTCTTTAGAAACAGAGAAGAGCTAATTAAAGATGTCCAATATCCTAAATGATGAATTATGATGGAATGCAGAGTAGTTTGCAGGTGGTAATGTGAATGTAGGTTGGAGATACGATTTGCTTATCATACTGGATGCTGGAAAGAGATTAAGCTTCACCCAGACCAGCTGACCTCTCATGACGACACGCTGGCTGCGCTGGATTCACTGCTGTGTGTTGCTCCAGCCTGGCACCGCAGGTTTGTTGTCCGTGCCTCCAGCTGACAGCAGCCCCCTATTTACCTCCTTACTGATTTTATGGCTTCTTATATTGGCCCCTTGTTGGGTACAAGTGACTTGTCCAGACGGACCACTTGCCTTAGCCGATCTGGAAATCCTAGAAGTGGTGGATTTTAACTTCTGCCATAAAATCTTGTCTTTGGAAGCAGGAATAGGTTGTTAAAAGGTGGTAGTAGGCTGAGGGGAAATTAGCCAAAGAAGAAACAGAGCAAAGAAATAGTTACGATGAAAAAGAACTGCTGTTGGCGTGGGCGTCACCTGCCTGTTGGGAAGGACAGGAGCGCGGCAGTCAGTGCTGAGCCCTTGCTGGTGGGGATGAGCACCTTCCTCCCCAGGGAGGGCTGGACCCGGCAGCTTCTGCCTCCGTCCCAGTCCGTGCACACAGGGAGTAGGTGATGGGGAGCGGGACAGGTCTGCTCCCTTACACTGTGCCCGTCCTCTGCTGGTAAACATCTGACCTCTGGCACAGCTGCTCTGGTGGGACTGTGGCTGGTGTGCTGGGGACAGGGGGTCCGCATAGAGAGGAGGAAGGCCAGACACCACACAAAGCTGGGTGGCACCTCCTGGCCTTGCTGTTTTGAAGAAAACAAAGGGCTTCTATGAGAGGATTCGGTTAAAATTGGTCAGATGGTATTTCTCAAATTGTACTTAACCAGCTGTGTTCAGAAATGGGTTGCACTTTATCACAATGCGTATGTGTGCTGCCAGTGCCGCTACCCCACCTGCTGTGCTGCTCCTCATGGGCCGTTATCAGGCTGTTGCAGATTGTGTCGACGCTTCTGGAGGAAGGGCGTTTCTGGTTAAAACACAGTTGTCTTTTCTTTGCAGAGGTACCCAACTCCAATGTACTGAAATTCTGATTTGCATGCTCAAAGACAGCATTCTGAAGGAGGTCTAAAGTACTTTGTTTCCAGTAATTGTTCACTGATTGAATAAATAAATAAAATCCCTCATACTGACACAGTTTAATTTATAAACTGGATTTTTTAAATTTTTGTATTAGTGTTTTCCTTCATGTTCTTACAGGCAAATCTCATTTTTCTTGGTATGTGAGTGCTAGTGATTTTGTTGAATATTTTTTTTTTTTTTCAGTTGAGGTCCCAATCATTTTTTTTGAATGAATTGGGAGATTTGGCACAAACTGGCAATCTCTTCTCTGGGGAGGGCCAAAGATGAAGTAGCAGAAATATCTGGATGGGCATCCCTTGGAAGCATGTACTGGACAGCTCACACAGCATGGGATGAGAGCAGCACCTCGCCCACCTTTGCACTTTCTGAATATCATACTGTCTCTGTTTGAGCTAGGTGCTTTCTTTGGTATGGGATGAGCCATATCTTCCTCTCTATCCCAAGAGCAGTGGGATCTCGGCTGAGTGTGAGCCCGGAGCTCGTTGTGGGGCAGGGCTGGTGCAGATTTGACTTGTTTCCAGCCCAAAGCCCTGATGAGGCATTGCTGCCTGAGCTGGTGGTGGATGGAGTGATAGCTGGGCACGCAGCAGCTGAGTTATTTGACATCAACTCTGCAGTGTTTTACTAAAATCAGTAAACTATGCAGATAATTATCGTATAACTTCATAATCGTTTGCACCAATTCAAAGCAAGGCTAGAGTAGTAGCCTTTGGGTTTAATCGTGCTTTGTAGTCAACTTTGCAGTCCTTTCTGACTGGTGTAAATTGCTACGGGAGCATAAGCACAGAAGGGAGAAGATCGTAAAATTTAGTGGGATCTGCCGAGATGAAAGAAAATACATGAATGGATGATATCAGCACTGTTAGTTTTCTTTTGCTCCTTAAGTGAAACCAATTATTGATTGCAGTGGGAGTTTGACTAAATAATAGATGATGTAAAATGGGTGAGAGTAAGAACATCCGGATTTGATTTTAGCATGCTCAGATACCCAGTTGTAGCCTATGTGGTGTTTCACCTGCTTAGTCATAGCAAGAAGACTGTATTTATTATTCTGTGGAGGGCTAGTAACTGGATATTATGCATCAACAGTCTAGATTCCTAATTAAAAACAAACAAGAGATGCAAACTCTCACAATCAAAAGCGTTTAATCTGTGGAGGTTTAATTTTTTGAAGCTTTTAATCCTCCACTTCTGCAGATATAATGGCAGGTAAATATCCCATTGTAAATGATTGATGTGAAAATATAAACAAAAGCAACTTTGATATATGACTTAAAATGCCTTTTGAGCGATTTAAAAAATATACTCTCCAGTTACCTTCTGTCATTGCAAAGGCACCAGTACAGAGTGCAAGATTTTGCTGCAGTTTCTCATTGCAGTTTACAAAAATAAATAATTTCACAGTTTGCCATTATTCCATTCCTTTAATTTTAGTGTTTTCCACAAAAAACAGAGGCTTTTGCAGATCAGATTGTGAGAGGATGGGCAGTTGTGCCCACCTTCTTTTTAGTCCTCTGAGAAGATGCATCGGTAATTGGTAGCTACTTGAAATGCATACTTTTCTAACAGGAAGAATCTGGAGAAATGTCAGATTTTATTATACGCTCCCTGGGAAATGCACTGGGCATCTGAGTTGTGTTTTTGTGTCCCTGAGCTAGGACCTGAAGTAGGCAAAACTTGGTCCTATTCAGAGAAGAGAATAAAAGGTGGACATCAGAGGAAAGCATAGTTACCTGGTGGTTCTCTCCTATAAAATGGCAGGAATGAGGCACAGCTGTGGTAGATCAGTGAGGTGGAGGAGTTTAATGCTTTGGTTGGGGAGCATAGCTGTAGGGGTGAGAAGCTGGTGGTTTTGAACTAAATTGCTTGTGTACAGGTGCTGGTACCTTTCCATCATAATATTTATGGTGTGTCAAGTTAAATAAAGCTTGTCAAGTCTTTTTTCAGTGGTGTTTTTAAAATAGAAACAGTATTTAATAGAAGCAGCTTACGGGGAGGGTAGAGCATTAGTGAAGAAACAGAAAAGCAGGGTGTGGTGGCTTCAGGAATGAGACTTTTTGGCATCTTGTTTTGTTTCAGTGGTGCTGGACAAGGGCTGGGGTCTCTGTCCTGGGGAGGCCTGCCTGCTGCACTGCCAGCCTAGTTTTTCCATCTGAGCTTTCTTTTCTGAGAGAAAATTGGGGGAGGAATCCTTGCTTTTCAATTTCATTCCATCAAACCCAGAAGAATCAATGTGCTTTTGTTTTGATTAGGCTTTGTCTGAAAAAGATGATTTTCACCGGAGTGGTGTTTGGGTATGGCAGTGGGTTTATCTGCATGTTTCTATGAGTCAGTGGAGGTTTCCTAGCACCAGCCAACCTCTTGCTGTCACTTGTGTGTGCTTACGGTCCCTGGGGTTGGTCTCACGGGGCTGCTCGGTGAGGGACCGCCTTCTTTCTTGGGGCTGGGCAGCTCTTGCTCCTTGGAATGTGCTCCTCCAGCACTGTGTTTCAGAGGCTGGGGGGCAGTTGGCAGATGCCCCCGTGGATGAGGTACTCGTAATGTGCCGGTAGAACCTCCCTCCAGCCCTTTTCCTCCCAGCAGTCGCCTTCCCTGCTGCTTATGGCCTTTCCCCCGTGGGCGACGAGTCGGCTGCCAGCGCTGCTCACCGGCCTTCCCGCTCGATGCGCCTGGCCTCGCGAGTCCGTCACGTCGTCGCTGTGCGCAATTGAAAATTAACATTTTATTTTCAACTCCCAATTTCAAATCTGAACCGAGCCTCACCGTACAGGGTTACCGGCATTTTCTAGCTCATCTGTCTTTGCGTAGGAGACCCCAACGCTTTGTTGGGAATGGGCTTGGGGATGGAGGGGTGCTGGAGATGTGACTGCACGTTTGCACACTCATAACAGTCCCCCAGCCCAGCCATGCTGTGGGTTACCCGGCAAGTTTATTTTCAATTAAACTGCCCTCTGGATCTTGCGTTGTTTAATCCAAGACATGTTACCAAGCTTTATGCTGTCCCAGGCAGCTCCCCAATTACTTTTCCGCTCTCCTGAGCCTTCTACTGAAACTGTAAGTAGTAGATACGCATCCTTTAAATACTCAAGAGACTTTCACCATCAACTCCTACGGTCTCTGAATCAGACCTGAGATGAATAAGGCATTGCAGCGTTATCTGCTAGATTGTCAGTGGATGTAAATGCCTGTAGTCAGTAAGTTTAGCCTCTCATCACCTGAGGATCAGCCCTTGTTTGTTCTACAAGAAGCTGTATTCCATGTTTACTCATTAGAAACAACAAGAAATGTGTATTGTGGGACAAAATATAATGGTACAAAAGTTCAGAGTGGAATAAACAACGCAGAGCTGTGTGATGAGCATGTACTCAGTTGGGAAATGCAAAGCAATGAAGACATTTATGCCAGGGAAGAATCCTAATTGCTAAGAGGAGCTGAGCAGAGAGTATAAATAACCAGGCCTTGCCATCTCAGAGCTAATAAAATCTTCATCTGCACTCAGGGAAGCCCATGTGCAGTGTGCTCACTGCTGCTCAGCAGCTTCTAAATTTTCACCATTGAGAATGAGGGCCAAAAACTGTTCTTTGAAGTAAGCAAGAAAGTTATGGTCACTTAATGAGCCAAGGTGGATGAGGGAAGGTAAACTTGGTGTTTTTAATCAGCAGTAATGGGTTGTGGGCAAGGAGATCTCCTTTGTGTGCATGCCTTTTGTTTTCCTGCAGTGCCAGCACAGTGAAAGTGATGTTTATAAAATATTTAAACATGGACATTAGACAATGAAAGTCTATTAAAACAGAAATTCACATCCCTTTGTATGTCACTATACTGTGTAATGGGAGTAATTCTGGGTAGTAATATGCCATCACAGAGCAAAGTGTACATACTCATTTTGCATATTGGGGCCCAGGGGTAAGAGTCTGATTCTACTAAAAGTATATAAATGGGATTTAGGGCCAGATCCAGGAGAATTGTCCTAGAAATAACCTGCAGGACAGAAGCTGTCACAATCCAGCACCCTAACAGTTGTAAGAATCAAAGATCTATGTTTTCACTCTAAGTAGACTACTGGTTTCTTATTCTTTGCAGTTATTAATCGTGCTTACAATAATACGACAAGGCAAAGCCAGGGCTCTACAACTGTAGGCAAACAGTCCCACTACTCCCAAGGCTTGAGTAGCTTATTGCAGGGTTTAATCTCAAAGTACCAGGAAGCCATTTCTCAGTGGCTACCTCTTTGGTTTTTCACTGACATGCTGTGTGAAGCTCCTACTGGGAGAGCAGCAATATACTTAGGCACATTTAGGCTATCTCTGTACTTTATTGGAAGAGCAAAGATCACATGTGTTCTCCTCCCTGCCTCCTGCTGACCTTATCCCCCGGTAGACAGCCATGTCTGACCATGCATGCTTGGTTTTGGGAGTGATCTCAGTCCTGTCTTTATATACAGATGATCTCCATGGGGTGTAAAGAAGCTGGTGTGTGAAGAAATGTTGTACAGTAGTGGGCAAGAAATTGATCATTAAGTAGCTTGGAAAGCCTGCTTAGTTTTCTGGAGGGAGATTCTGTTTGAGGTTCAACTATAGCATGGAGATGGTCTTCCAACAGCCCTTTTCACCATTTGGCCAATAGTCTGGAAATGAAAGGGGCGTGCAAGAGGGAGCATGAAAAAACCTGGTGTTTCCTAGAAGCGTGGCAGTGATAGACCAAGAACTGCTTCAGTCACTGCTTGGGGGCAGCCACATGGACAAGCTTGCCTGTGTCCCACCAGATCATGCTTCAGCTGTCATGCAGGACAAGTCTCAGTAGCAATGTCCAGCCTTTGAATGTGCTTCCTATCTTCACTGCTTCCTTTCCTTAATTTCCTCAGCACCTCCTTCCCTGAGCAGCAGTGCTGGATGGAGTGCGTGGCCTGCTTAGTATAACCTAATGTTTTTTTTCTACTCAATTCATCTTCATCTCTTGCAAGATGAGAGCAGTCATCATGCTTCTAAAGCTAGAGAAAGTATACGCTTCTGCTATGGCAATTACTCTTAGAACAATTTAGTAAGGACTGGTTTGTCTTAGGTTGGATAGGCTTTATGCTTTAAGATAATTCAATATAAAAAAAAAATAATTGGGTTTACGTTTGAAAAACCCAGAGCAATTGTGGTCGAGCTAGTAGAGCATGCCTGGGTTTTTCAGGGGTCAGAGTGCGGGGCCACAGCTCATATAAATTGGGCAGCTGCAGTCAGTGAAACTCTGCAGTCATGTGGCGGCAGATTATCTGGTCCCTCTGACTGTTGGTTTTAAGTAGTTATGCAGCACAGCTCTTATTTCCTCTTATTGTCAGTTGTACTGCAGAACCTCTGAACGTCTGGAAGTGTTTATCTCATACATCTGTGCTTAGCTTTTATCTTGCAAATTTTCTGCATGCTTGTGGGACCAGCTACGTTTTTCTACAGCTGCTGATTTTCAAGGAATCTAGTAGAGGTGTCACCTGTCAGGTATCTGTAAGTTTTGCTTGAGCCTGCTGCGTTCAGCAGTGTCAACAGGCAGTTAGCTCCTCTGTGGTGCATGTCTTTCCTTGCCCACTTCAGCCTTCCTTCCCTGGGCTGCCGTGCCTCAGAGAGCCACTCTCCTTCCTGATCTGGTGGTTGCAACCTGCACAGGTGACTGGGCTGCTTGCACAGCACTGGTGACAACATGTAGTAACAGGTAGTGACAAGTGTGCATTTTAATGGATATCTTAGAAAAAATTCTTGGTAATAAAATTTAATTTAGTCTGCTTATTACTGTTTTAACATCAGAAGGGCAGTCAGTCTCTAAAAAGCTACAGCTTACTTGGAAGTCTGGGTGGGTATAAAAGCAACCTGAAATGAGAGGGGAAACTATCAGTCTCTGGGTTCCATTGCATAACTGGGAGAAGAGGGAAGTTGGTGACATTTTAGGTTCCCCCCCACCAGTATTCATGCTTAATGTAGTTGCTGATAAACTCTACTAATATGATGTAACCCATATGACTAAAACCAAGAAATGATGTGGAGTCCAGGTAGCACCAGAGCAGGAGCATCCAGACAGCATGACTTGGTGTTAGATTGTAGCTAGTAGTGGTGGGATCACTGCAGCATCTTCATGTAATATTCTGACCTACGCCTTTCAGTTACCGTGTTTTATCTTCTCCTGGGTGTGAATCGTTATGGTGGTATGTGATACCCAACTGCTGAAAATGACAGTTGTGAGGCATTCAGTACTAGCTTAAGAGTAAAAATAATGGAAAGATGTGGAATAATGCAGCTGTAAATCAATTAACGGAAAAAAGAAAAGAAAATGATGCCTTGCTTTCCATAACAGTCTGTGACAGGAGGTACTTTTTACTGTTCTTGTATTATGAGGAGAATGTAGTTCAGGGTCTGCTAATGGAGTTTTTTTTGTGCCCTCTTCCACAGAGGTGTTCTTGGAATAACTTGCTAGATTCTGCTCCTGTTAATTGCAAGTGGAGAAAAATGAGATTCTGAGGCTTACTTTGAGTCTTGCACTGCAGGGAAAGGAAACACTAATAGCATATGAGTAATTAGTGCGTTGTTCTAAGTACATATTCTAAGCTAATGCAGTCAGTGCATGTCTGTGTTATCATAGAGATGATGTGGCAGCTCTGATAGCGTTACCTCTTGCTAAGGTTGCCTGACACTGCTCATTAGAAGAATACCTTTTCAGAAATAAAACTTAGTGATCTGAGTTGCATGCCAAATGTAGGCAGGTGATAATTTCAAAATGCCACAATCCTCCCAATGAAAATGCATTTCCTGTATAGAGGTTTTTTCCCCACAGTACATCTTTCAGCTTGCACTTCCGTTGTAAGCCGCTTTTGAAGAGCGGTTTGGTCAGATGTATGAAGGTTTCATTTGCATAAGTGGGTATCACAGATACTTATGTCAGGTGACAACACCAAGGCAGACAGTATAAAAATGTGTTTTAACCAATTTTTCAACCTGTTGTTACGGGTTGCATTAAACTGTACTAGGACCGACAGCTGCTCTGGAGGAAAAACGTGAAGATCAGGTAAACCTTCAGCAAATTACAGCCCGCTTGGAAGAAAGAATATGGTGCCCTTGCGGGCTACGGGGCTTTGCTGATTAATGGGTCCGTGACAGTGAGTGGAACAGAAAAAAACATCAGGAGAAAACAGCAGAAGGAAAGTGAGAAAGGATCCAAAAATGGCCACATGTCCTGAGCGAGTGGCAGGAGCATGGTTCTGACGGCAGCCTGGAGACATGGGTCTGCAGAATGACCAGGGATGTTCACACTTTGTACATGTCTTGTGTTCAAACATCCCAGCCACCTTACCCATGGGTGTTTTGTACTGGGCTTCTGCAAAGGCAGAGTTTTTCTTCTAGGCCTTTCCCTAATAAATGGGTGGTTTAATTAGACACACAACTCAAAGCACAGTGAAGGTCGAAAAGGGAAGTCGTAGAAGGTTTCCTTGTTTTATTTTATTATATTTCTTTGATTACCATGGGCCAGATTGCATCCTGAATCTGTACTTTGGTGCATCTCTACTTGTTCCCTTTCCTGACACAGCTAGAACCCCCTCTCTGTGCAGGCTCCTGCTCCTTTGGTCAGGCTTTTTGGCTATGTTTCCTTGTTCTGAGTGCAGAGCGTGTGTGCCCAGGCTACTGGTATCCTCCAGTCACCTTCAGGTACTGTCAACAGCTGGTGTGAAATTACTCCTTCACCTTTCTTAATTCACCCTCCCTCCCAGTTGTAATGAAGATCATCTCAAGGTCAGGTTGGTGCAAAAGATGACTCCAAGCAGCTTTGCACCACCTCCTCTGAAGCTGTGCCGTGTTTCTTAGTGTGAGCAAAGACTGGCTGATGCTATTTGGTGTTTTTTGTGATGAATGCAGGGTGACATATGGAAGCAACTATACTGAAAGAGGCTTATGTGCTGGACCTTAATGGTCAAGCTGACTCTGCTGTTTGAATTCTGTAACCCTACTGAAAATTAGTTGTGCAGCAGCTATCATCTTTTAAAGGCAGAAGTTACTTGTCAGGGTCATCATCTTTTCAGTGATACAGCTTGCCAGTTTTGGGTTATGTCTGTGAAGCCCTCTGAGTCACGGTCAAATGATTGTGTTTGTGACACTTTACAACACATGTGGTATGAAGGGTTAATAGTCGCATTAGAGCAAATCAGTCCAATCTGTCTTAATCGTGCTTGATCAAGCAATTATGAATGCAGATGCCTGGCCCTCATGGTTATGAGACACAGCTATAAGCTCTGTAATGAGCAAAGTTCAAGTTTTACAAAGTAGATACCTTAGAAAAGCAGTAGCAGATATAAGAAAATAGCTGTACAAGGGACTTAAAGGTGTCTTGATGTTTTTTCACTTTTTTTTTTAAATTCTAACCTGAAATGTGATGTGTTGCTTAAAATTGGTTCTAGAATCACTGAACTTCAAGCTTTAAGTTATGACCAAATACACCATCAGCGTAGCGCCTGCAACCCACATGCACCAGGCTTCTTAAAAGAATGGCAAGGTTGCAAGCAGAGCTAGATTGGGGTGTCTGTGCAGCATCCACTTAGGCCTCCAGTGTGCTGTATACGTCATATCATAGTTTTTCACTTCCAGGCTTCTCTGGGCCATTTGTCCTTGTGGTTGTCTTCATCTTCTGCAACTCAGCCTCATGTCCTGTTTTTGTCGCAGACACTCATGGCTGCACAATTCAGGAAAGGGGAAATCAGAATGAGGTGAGCATCGAATGAACAAACAAGTCTGATTCGCTATCAAGAAGGTGTCCTTGGCCACCCGTTCCTCTGGCTTTTTTAGAAAACAGCCAGGCCTTCCTTTCCTTTGAATCACTATCAAGTGATGAAGGTAACTCCTAAGGGTCTTTGGTGTAATGCTACTCTACCACCTCAACATTCAGTAGCTGTACTATTGCTTTAATTCCTGTTTGTTCTTTAGGTTCCTAAGAACCCTTACTCATTGTAGCTCCTAAACTCTTTTTTTCAATTTGCCCTCCTTTCCACTCACGTTTCGTGTTTTCATGCTGATGGAAGGCAGGTGGTTCTTTGATGGCCTCCAACTATTTAGCTTTGAGGCCGAGACTGAGAGCAGTTCACCCTGCCGCTCCTACCTCCTTTCCCTCTAGCCCCAAGCTTCTGATTCTGCTCTTGACCCTTATTTTGAAAGGATGTAATTGACACAAAGATCATCTGTCAGTCCCTTACTTAAGGAAGAACCTGAATTTGCATTGAGATACTGAATTGATTAGTATTTGTTTACACTGATTGCTCTCATTGAATGTATTTGGTTATATTGAACAGTGTAGTCAAAAGAAAATGAAACTGTTATAATTATGTTGTTATTCTGTTTAAATAGAAGTCGTTACAGAGTGCAGGAATAGTTAGAAGTCCATGTTATATAATCATTACTTTGCCATAGGCTGGTTCACTGCCCCAGTCCCATCATATTGTACACACTCAGCAGCTACACGGTTGTGCGAGCCGCATTTGTGCGAGTGGGACAAATGGTTAAGGTTCTGCACACAGAAAGAAACTTTATAGTGGGGAGAAGACATCAGATACAAAGATCAGATGTTGGGTACTGCCTGCCCTACAAATAACCAGCTGTGACTTTCATCAGTTTTAAAAGAAAAACAGCAGCAGTGATTAAATGTACTTGTAAAGTCAGAGAAGGTTATGTGTCTAGGTAAAAGAAGCAGATTGAGCAAACCTCATCAGAAGGGATAGAGATGAGGAGGTAATGCAGTGTGTAAAGGCTGATTTACATTATCTTGCTAGATAAAAAAACAGATCATCTGCAATTTGTTACTTACAGTTCAGCACTGCGAAATCAATTACCGAGATGCAATTTAATTAAGACAGGTTAACGCTTAATCTAAGGCACTAAACCCGTAAGACGTAATTTCAGTTTACTAATCATTGTAACGCTAATGGCTATTTGACATCTGTTCAGTTAAATTGGGCAATATGTTTTGGTGCCAATTTACTCAGTAATTCCTCCCCCCCAGTTCACTAAGAACAGCACTCTTGATCACAGTGAAGGATTGGACACTAGTAATGGAGAGTACATTTCCTTGCTTAATTCTTGCTGCTGCTAATGTTTTGGATAAATCTGGTCTGGGATACAGTTAACCTTTTAATATGTTTACATAAAGTAATTTTTCTTACCAAGAAATTGAGTGCTTCTCCCAGTTGTGATATTGTCCTGATAGGTGACTTTTGGCAAGTCTTTCGCTTGTAAGTTATTCAGCAAAGACTTTCAGCTTTGGACCCAGTTGTGTCTTTGTTCTTTACATAATATTAACTATGTGAAGGACCTCCAGGATCTAGTGGGAGTCTGAGAAACTGTTTGCTCTTCACTTCATTGTTATTCTGCTTTTGTTTCTCATCATCTGGAGGTAGCTGTGCTTTAATAGAAACAGGAGTGAGGAAGAAGGTGGGAAGTCAAAGTATAGCAGTGCTATGGCTGGGAGAGCTGAAGAGAGAACAAGCTGTCACCTAAAGCGCACTTTGATGGAAGGACATTATGATTGTTTCTGCACTGCTGCGTTAGTTCATTCCCAAGGGCCCACTCTGAGAATGTACATCCGCAGGAAATACCCAGAAAGCTGCTTGAGCGAGGCCAAGTCTCACCCCAGCTACGTGGAGCGCTTGGGGCACAGCATCAGCCCACGAGCCCACCTAGCACCAGCTCCACCAATCCCACCAGCACAGCACACCCACTTAATCGACCATACAGCCCACGTCAGTGCTGTACCTCGGTCTCACTGTTACTCACTACTGCCTTGTAGCAAAAAGGAGGGAGGTATAAACCTCAAACAGGTGAAGTACTCTGTATGTATTAGAAATCTTTATCAGCCAGGTTAAGCACTCTGAAGCAGATGTTTCAAAGTCTCTAGACACTTAAAAAGATGTGGACTTCTTAAAGCTCAGATAAGCTCTGACAGTTCATGCTGGGGCAATTTCATCTGTCAGCCAGGTATTGTTGTGCAAATAGCACAACTTGAATTGTGCCCACTCCTCCCATTTTGCCACCCCATAGATGATTTTGAAGTGGGACGGGCATCTGGGGACTGTGCCCTCTTGGACCACTGTGGCATGACTCACTGGAGCTTGTGAGTCAGAGTCTTTGGACTGTGAGTGATCATGCCTGCTCCAGTACAGGTTCATATCCAAAATCTGAGTTACATCTCACTTGTGAAAAGAAGTGATCTGCAGGTTTTATCTGTCTGAGCACTTGGTTCTGTGGATTTTAAAGGCACTTACTTGAAATAGAAGACTCCACAGTCTCTTGAGTTATTCTCTTCTAAGGGCAAGGAATGTTTATTAAATTTCTTCCTAAGTCTTCTCAAATATTTTGCTGCAAAGAGCAAATTGAGCTTGAGCACTTCCCTAGACTTTCTCTATTCTTCCCCTTAGGACACTACTGAAGAGGAACTCAGACATGGTCCTCAAGAAAAGTATTTTTTCTGTGTGCAGGCCAGTTATTTCTGAATCAAGTAGTGTATAAACCTTATGTGTAAAGAAACCCATGAACTCAACTTTTGCACTTTTTTTTCAAAATGAGAAGTAAAATACTGAGAGAGATTTGAATGTTGAGAGCTGAGTTTTCAGGTGATGATTTAAGGAAACCACAGACTGACTAGGTTTGTCTTCTAGCATATCAATACTAAAGTGAAAATCTGAATGCAACTTGTGGAGGTAGAGCCCCGATGTGAAAATCGTCAGCCCTCACTGTGCCGGGTGGGAAGACTTGAGCATCAGCCTGCTGCTCCCCGGGGGGGATGAGCTGTGCCGCAGTTCTGCGGGTGCTCACGCCTGGTGTCGTTCCCTTTCACAGGCTGGATGGAGCCATGTGTATTTTAACCTTATTCTTAACTTGTGCTGGAACTGTACAGTTAATAAAGACTACACATGGCTTAAATTTTTTTTACATCAAATGGCATTTCAATGAAAAGTTAAATGTTTTACACGCAGTAGCAGAATGTTCACTAGAATATGCTAGCAGTTTGTTGGCTCTAGCAGTGCTGTGGTACAGTTAGAAATACTGATAAAATATCAATGCACGAGTATCTATTTTTCCACATTGTTAGGGTGGATCTTTCAACAGGGCCGACCAACAAAATCTTAACCTCTGTGAGAAAGTGGACAAGATCAGCATCGTCTGAAGGTGTTTTTATTTTTGTCTTGCTTGTTCAGATAAATTCTTCAAACCTAGAAAGGTTTCATTGTCTTTTCCCACTACTAATATGATTTAATATATGTAAGAGTGGCTATTCATTCAAATGTAAGAATAATTAAATGTCTTTAAGGTAGAAAGATAACAGAGCTTAGATTTGGGAAGCATTTGCCTGCTGCTGTGTGTAAGGCTTTTGCATAATCCTAATAACATTTTCTTTGTTCAGTGAAATCACATTTCATTAACAACGTAGTCTTCAAGGATGTTCTTGTAGGATTTTCTGCAGAACTGCCTCTCTAGGTGAACCACATATAAAACTTGGTGTTAGCTAGTTTTTACTCCCATGGAAATCCGATGGGTAGTCAATACTTTAAGTATCTTGTGCTGAACAATGATCCAAGTTATTGCTGGTATTTTAGGGTCTGAGATTACAGAAATGAATTCTTCATTTATAAGTATAATAGTTATGTGTATGCTTAACTCTAAGTGTGATTTTTACCATTAAAAATCTAGGTCTACCACTCTGCAGAGCCATAGAAGTCAGGCTGACAAGCCTTACTGAGGGTAACCATGTGAATACCTCCCCTTACTAATCCCAGGGTAACTTGTTTGTCTTCTCAGACCCAACAGAATTATCTTTTATTCCCGTTAATGGAACCATCACTGTCGACTGTGATGTTTATGTGAGGGAGGACTTAGAATTGGATCTCTTCCTAGCTTCAGAAAGTTTTTATACTATAATTTCAGAACTGGCATTTGTAATTACACCATAAAAGAGGTAATATGTGAAAAGAGTTCAACTGCTCTTTCCAGGATAGAAAATATATATTGTAATGCGTTCAGAAAACATTCTGAGGGTAGAGGATCAAGTTGCATTTGATTTTCTCATTCTCTATAATAATCATTTTTGTTGTCTTGCAAAGCTCCAGCTTTGCAGTGCAATGCATAAAAATTCTGCAATACCAGCAACTGTTTCTCTTTAGTTATTTTCCAAGTGATTTGATTTCCTCAATAGCATTAACTATATGGAGGTCTAACAAGTTGTAATTAATGTGTTCAGACATTTTCTTTTGTGACAGGCTAGAATGTGAGTGACAGCACGAAGGGAAAAAGCAGAATAAAATTGGATGCTTGAGAAGATTATCATAACATAAAAACTGACAACTCTTTGGCTTTTGAATAACATATTGTATTACACTGAAAGGGAAGGAAAAAGCTATTTCACAAAAAAAATGCCGTGGCTTAGAAATTTTTTGAGGAGGGGAAAGATTTTCAAAAGCCTTTTTAATATTAGACAGATTTGAATATTAAAGTTCACAAATAGTTTATCACATGCTACAGTGTGTGTAAAGTGGAATACATGTGTACACGATAGAATAAAATCTCCTAGAACCGGTTGTGGTTTTGGTGTGTGCCCTTTGCTGAGTGTGGGAGTCCAACCAGCACCTGAAGAGGGGTAGGAGGGATGAAAGCAGGTATGGAGCATCAGCTCATTGGTGGAAAAACAGGTTCTCCAGGTTCTATGTTGGCAAGGAGTTTTGACTACAACTTTGCACCCTTGAAACTGGCTTCAGGGGAAGTAAAGGCAGGGAAGAGAGGAAAGGCGTTTATATCTAATTATGTATGCATATCTGTGAGTGTTCAGGCATACTCTGCTTGGGACACAGAAATACTGCACTGAGATGAAGTCTGTCTTTCTACAAGTCTGTTCACAAAAGCACACAGAGCACTCTGCCCTGGTACAGTTTCACAACCCTGGTATACCTCCTTCTGACCCTTTGGATGTGAGTGGGGAAAACCAGAGAAGATGATGACAAGCCAGCCTGCCTGCCTGGAGCGGTGGACAGCCTCGAGCTGCTTTGAGAAGGGCGTCTCACAAAGCAATGGGGAGAAAGGTGCTCGGGGTGTTGTGTGTTGATGGCACATTAGTTTGGGGACATTAGTCCTACTTCTGTCATATACTTCCATGGTGTTCTTCACAGTAGGATCTTTCACTTGGTCATTCTTGTGTGAATGTTTGCAGTGCAGTAAGAATCAGTTGCATGCTATGGGAAAGATGCTCTGAGTGCGGAAACTCAAAACGTTTCATTGCATGCCTTGTCACTTCACCCTTCTCATGATAAAAAGACATGAGAATGCTTTCAAAAGACAGTCTGTTTTCTAAGAGACACTTAGTTTTGTTTTATTTTCCGTCTTGAAAAACCAGTGTCAAGGTGTATGCACAGAGAGACAGCACAAGGTGTAGGTGACAAAGGCAGGAGCTTGTCACAGTTTGTTGAAGGGCAGCAGCAACATCAGAACCACCCTAAATAAATACTGGGTACTCAGTTCCCTATTCTGCACTTTGTTCAGGCTGCATTTCACAAGGTCTGGTTTGACTGGGCATTGCTTTCATATGTAAGATGTTTTCTGAAGCTTTATGTGGAAGGTCAGATATTCTGGTGGTGAACCTGGCAGAAATATCTACATGGAACAGGGTGGAGGGGGGGGAAAGGGGATTTCTGTCCAGGTCACCTGGATCTGAAGATAAAGTTGGAAAGCCAAGAGCAGAATTAGAGAAGAGTCTTATTTCCTTCTAATTTGAAGAACTATTTTTGTCTGTGTGAGCTGCTAGTCTGAACTCAGAATGGGAAATGCATAGGCAAAGTAATGTTCTTTTATGAAGGATGTATATTAGGAAGGTGGAATGATTCGAGGAAAGCAGCAGGAAGATCTTGCGTTGCGGCTATCCATGAGGTATGTGTTCCACAGATGACCAGAGGAGGACTCCTGTCCCTGGGGCTGTCAGCCAGGCACTGGCCAACACCAAATTCAGAGAAATAGGCTCAAGCATTGGGAATTTTTGAAGGGGTTCTCCTTCCAACTTTGGGGCAAAAGTTTGAATTATTTTTACTTAGTTTGAAGTTGCTTGTTTTGCCCTAGAATAGTAAAGCATGAACAAAACCAAAGCCTGTACTACTTGGCTTTTATTTTTTAGGGGTGTTGGTCGAAGAAACCATCCTAACCCTTATTTGCTTAGGTTTCTAGGTAGCTTCTGGGAGAGGAAGATGAGTTGACCAGTGTGAATCTGAATCTGGTCTGAAGGCTGTGAGAGAGCATTATTCCTGTATGACTTACAGGAAAACACAGTGTCAGGAAGCCTTCCTGCACAGGTGGAGAACCACTGCTCCTGTACTTTCCTCTCTGCCCTTCCAGGCAGTACGTAGTTGTCTCCTGGCAGTGGCCCCCAGCCGCTCTTTTCTCAGTGGCCTCAGCCCATCCCCTTGGGTCCAGCACCAGAGGCAGCTGGTTTGCATTTGAGAAGCTGGGATTCTTCCTTGAGAAGATGCATTGGATAATTAAAGAACGGTGCTGGCTGCCTTTCCTCCCTCACTGCCATCCATCTGCTACAAGGTCATCTGTACGCTTGCCCCTTCATGTTTATTTCTGTGCCAATAAAATTCGCATTTGCTCTGGTACATTTTGTAATCCACAGCTTTCAGACCAGAGATTGATTATCTGTAGTCCTAGATAAAATCAAAGCGCAGTACTTAAAACAGATTTCTACTCAATTATTTCCCCCAGACAGCTTAAATGGTGCTTTGAAACCCAAGATTAACTTAGTAGTGGCTGAGAGATACATATCGGCATTTTCCTTCTGGCCTTGCTAAATTTCATTTTTAAAGCAATTTTAATGCTGGTTCTTTAATGTCCATGAAACAGTGGACTAATATTTGAGATTCAGACTGGAGTCTGTGCATGGTATCTGAACCGGGTGAACTTATGCCAATCAAAAGTAACTCTTGATTTCAGAACCTGGCCCTCTACTTGCAGAAGTCGGTGCAGAACTGCTAGACAGGAGTCTTGGCTGGTACAAATTAATAGCTTCATTTTCTGGGGAGGTGTCATGGTTTAACCCCAGCCAGCAACTAAGCACCACGCAGCTGCTCACTCACTCCCCCCTGCCCAGTGGGATGGGGGAGAAAATCAGGAAAAAGAAGTAAAACTTGTGGGTTGGGATAAGAACGGTTTAATAGAACAGAAAAGAAGAAACTAGTAATGATAACACTAATGAAATGACAACAGTAATAATAA
>JANXJC010000037.1:23859765-23883139 GCA_027564655.1 Leptodon cayanensis | reverse complement strand
AGCTACTAGGAAGACAATTAACTCTATCCCAGCTGAAACCAGGACAGGAGGTCAGCCAGTTTCCAATGAATTTCATAAACTGTTTAATAACAATTTGCATTTGCTGCAGCAATGAGGATGAACATGTGTTTTCTAACATGCTAGAGCTGCCTTCTCTCCATTTTAATTAAGCGAGAACCAGATCAAATACATTTTATTCGAGCTTCTCTCAGGTTTGTATTTCTTGCAGTTGTTGGGCATATTTGGGTTTCCTTTTTTTCCTAAGTAACCATTTCACTTTTTTTTTTTTTTTTTTTTAAACTGAGTAGGTACTGATTTCTTTAGAAGCAGCTCACCAGGAACAAAAGAAGGGTAGGCTCTGCGAAGCACGCTGCCCATGCTCTTGTTCCCAGCTACTGTGTTCTCCTGGATTTCCCTGGTCTTAAACCAAACAGAGAGAAACACAATAAGTATTATTTTACTGCAGCTTGTCTCTGTGGGATGTCCCCACACAGCCTGGCTAATAACTGCATTCTTGACTTATGTCTCTCTCATTTTAAGAATTTCCTGTGCTCTTTCTATAGGCTGCTGTAGACCTAAAGCACAATGCTGCCGTAGGTTACCTGGCTTTTGTCTTAGTAAGGTCCTACCAAGCTATTCATGTCCCACAGGAGATATGTTGGCTAGCAAACCAAGTTCTTGATGAAAAATTGCAATTCTAAAATATGTTGGCTGAAAAGTAAAATCTGGTTTTGAAACAGAAATACAGAGTTCCTGGTGGGAGCTGTTTCCTCTGCATGCCTTTCAGTTTGGATCAGGACTGTATTCAGGGAGCCTCAATTCAGCCATTTAAATGCGTGGAAGTGAAATTCCTAAGGATATCAGGAAGGAAGGAATGAAGTTAAAGGAGGATGTTAGAAATAAGGGTTGGAGGAGAACTTCTTGTTAGTATTTGTTCTAATGTTTCAATTTCAGACTGGAGAACATTTTTGCACAAAACTTTTTCAACAGAAATGTAAATTACATCTCAGCATGATTTGAAAAATACATTCATTTTGAGTTATAAAGCAGATGGAGGCTTTAAAACTGTTATTTTGCTTAGATTTATTGATGTTTAGAATTTTTTTTTAATTGCCATTTTATTCTGAAAATATTTAGTGTTACATTGATAGGTGTAAGATTGCACATTGCTAAGAGGAAAAAAATATATGTATTTAGCCCAAACCAGATATTTGAACTTTTTGATTCATAAGTATGTTAATGTTTATTTTAGTTAGGCTTTTTTTTCTTTTTTTTTTCTTTTTTTTAACACTTCTCAGAATGATCAGTGATTCCAAAATATCTTTTCCTTGCCCAGTTCTACTTGAAACCAGGGCAACATAAGTGAGTTCTTCAGTTTTATGGAGACAGTTTTGTAATCCAGAAAATTGAGATGCTGGTCAGGGAAGAAGACATCCGTGATCTCTTTCTTGCTGATATCGAAGTTTAAATTGAAACTGTGACAACAAAGTCCAGTATCAGTTATAACAGATTGCAGTTATACGTAGTATGGGATGGGTTCATAGCTCACAAACAGATCACAGGTAGTAGATTAGACAAAGAATTGGAAAAGAAACCTACAGCCAGATCCTCTAGCTGCAGTCAGTTACATACAGTTATACTGTAATTTCAGTGAAGTTCTCCTAGCTATTCTGATTTACAAGTACAACTGAAATTAGAATACTTTCAAAATGAATGTGATGGAATCAAAAGACCTGCTAAAATGTGTGAGTCATCAAGGAGATGACCCTAAAAGGCATTATAATACAGGATGATGATATGTCTCCCTTTGGTGATTTTTTTCATCTTGAATTTTCGACCATTTTCTTTTTTCCTTGGAGTGCCGTAGTACAGGTTAAAGTGCACTCTAAAAAGCAGCATGTGGAATAACTGCATAGTTTTGCAATCTTGTGTTAAAGCAGCTGCATCTGTAACTCATTTAATGGAAGTTTCACCACTTTTTTTTTTTTCCTTTTACCATATCGTATTCAAAGCTCAATAAAGATAAACTTCAAATAACATCAGTATATCATGGAAGATTCAAACCCCTGTAACCGAACCCATATTCCCTAAAGTGCTGTTTATGAGCAACGTTATTTTAATCTAGTGGTAGAAGTAAAAACAAACATTTGGCAGTGTTTATATTTGCACCCTTGGGACAAATGATGAAGGAGTTACTTGCTCCAGTCTTTAATCAATTTTAGGTAAACAGCACTAGTGTACCTTGAACATCCATATTTTCTAATTGGCTCTTTTAAATGTGAAGTCTCCCATAATTTACAAAAGAGATTTACAACTGAGGGAGAGAGGGGAGCAACCAGTACTTACCAGTTGTTCCTTTGATGGATCTGATTCAGCAGTGAAAATGGCAGAGCGGAGTCGTGAGCTACAGTTTGTTTGCAGATCAAAATGCAAAACATGGGTGATTTCCCCAGCTTCAGTTGATTCACTGCTCTGCAAATCTTTAGCTGCACTAACAGCAGAGATGCACAAGCAATACTAATATTTGATTTAGCACAACCAAATCTATTTATTTTATGCGTGGTAAATTCTTTGGACCGAGTCAGTTTGTGTTATTCATACAAGGACTTCTCATAGGGTTCAAAGAGTTTGATGAACCTATTTTTTGCGCTTTCTGCAGTTGGTGAAGTGAGGTGTCTGTGCCAGCATCTACAGAGAGCGCTTATGGTTGAGTTGCAAGATGAGTCAAAGGTGGAGATGAATCTTATTGTAGGACTGCATCCAAAATTATACAGGACATGGCAGACAGTACTGAGTACAGAAGCATGAGAAGAAAAGAGTGATGGTAAAAAACAGCTTGTGCTTTTTTAATGCATTTGATCCCATTTGGCTTCACTTGGAGTCTCCCACAAAGCTCTGTAGACCTCAGACTGAATCAGAGTCCTGTGTTTGTGTGCATAAGTAACTTTGGAGGAAGATGTAGTGACAGAGTATTAACAACAAAGGGCAAGTAACTGATGGAAGTTTGGAGAGTGATGTTAGGTACGTAGGATTTGAGGTTGGGACGATACACAAGGATTTAAGTGGACCTTGCCTGTTGACCAAAGATCTGTTGTCGGAGTTTGACCCTTGTAAATTAATTCAGTCAAACTTAAACACCTTAAACTATTGTCCCCTGACAACATACAGGTATTGATTCCAGAGCATAAAGCATGGTCACATGTCTGGAAGGGAATCTGGCAAAGTTCCTGTGGATCCACTGCCGAGGTCATTTGGAGAAAAATTAAACCCAAGCGTACTGCAATTGCGTTTTGCCTTTATTTTCAGTGAATCAGTGACTTTTACTGTGATATCAAATTAACCAGCTGGCTAACCATCGGGGGTTGTATGACATCTTGCGACAGGCATTATGATATTAAAGAACAATTGAACACCACCTTTTTGTTTAGATTGATGTCCTTATGTTGGACATTTCTGGGTGGTTTATTTTTATTGTATTAAGCCACTTGATTTTTTTTTTTTTTTTTTTAAGATCTTTCTCATTTTCTGATTTATGGCTACACTAGATTATTTCCCCCCCGCTAGGAAACTTTATAATGGTTTAACAGCAAAAGCCCCATACCATTAATCAAAATAACGTATTTATGCTTATCAATATTGATTAAAAGTGTAGTATTTTCTTGTATATTATCCAGTGAGGAGGAGAGCTGCCTTTGTTGCCTTTGTCTTTTTTACTCACAGTTTACTCCAAATTAGTGTAGGTGCATGCTGTGATTCTGAAAGCTGGAGAATGATTCCTTACATATGTGCTTGTGTGTTTTTCTATATTTGAAATACGTAAAGACAACATTCTGTTTATGACGTGCACACTTCAGTGACGTACCTCTTCATTTGGTCTCCAAATGTGCTAAATGTTAATTTGGTAATAATAATTTGGTTTTATAAAAACAAAGAATTATTCATTGTTATTTCTTCAGATACAGTTAAATTCTGAGTATCTGTATGCCAGGGCCATAAAAAAAGTAAGCAGAGTGTAAAATCTGAAACAAGTATGATGTTGTGGTTGACTTTCATCTCTCATATGGTGGTAAAATGAGGAATAATTCTTAACAGCGTCATGAGGTCATGGTTGACTTTTTCTGGAGTAACTGCAGGATCCCCTGTCCTGGCAGGGAAGGAGTTAGTATTAGCTGCTGCCAGGGGAGTTTGCAGCTGATAAATATCTCTAATTGCAGAACCAACCTCTGATGTCTGTGCTCCTCTTCGCTGGTCACTGGTTGGAAGGAGATCTTTAAGGGAGGGGGGAGTTGAAGAGGACACGCAGTCAGCAAACAACAAACTTGGGAATTCAGAACCTTCCTTAAAGAGCCAGGCGCTTGCTAACAGTGGTGTTTTTAAAGGATGGGTGTGCTTGCTTATCCTGGCGCTGAGCCCAGGAGCTGTAGGATGAGCTGGTGCAGGGGGCAGCTTTGTCCACGCTCGGCTCCTTGGGAGACGCCGGAGGCCCCGGCCGTTGGCTGCCGCTGGGTGAAAAGCGCTGCCCGCTGCTGCGAGGGGCGTCCGCCTCCCTGCTGGGGTGCTGCAGGCTGCTTCTGCTATCACAGGGTCACACGCTGACAACTGCAGCGTGAACTACAGCGTACGAAGCAACGCACATTATTCCAGTGTTACAGGCTCTCTTACTACCAACCACAATTTTTTTTAAAGGCTTTTTTAGTGTGGTCCCAGCCCACGAGCAGTTTAAATGCTGAGCTATCCGGTTTTCAGAGCCGAGGACCATTGCATTGGCTAGCTTCAACTTCCAATGCAATGGTAACCACAACCATCTAATATTACCTCAGTATTCCTTTGCAGTCCTTTGCCTGTGCGTTGCTTGTGTGTTACCCTTCATGTGATTCACTCGTTGTCTTTGCCTGTGACATCTCGGCGGCAGGAACGTGGTGGGAAGGAAGGTTCTTCTTCTGTGAGCAGTTGAGAATGATGATGATATGAAGAGTTAAACACTCAACACACTTCTCTGTATCTTTAGTGTAGAAAATAGCACAGTAAATACTGTAGTCTGACAAATGTTAAGTATTTGAGGTGCATCCATGTAAATTTAGGTGCAGGATATGTAAAGTAGCTATCAACTTAATAACTGCAGTGAATGCAGCTTAATGATGTTTGGGGCTAAAATAATTGCATTAAGGCAAGTAGTATGAAAGGTCTGTGAAGTCAAGTACAATACCTTTGTATAGCTGGAGGAAACAATATTTAAGCGTAGCTGCTGTAGTGCCTAGTACTTACTGGTTATTGTTACCAGTGTCTTTATCTTCTCCATGCTGAAAAATACTGAAATAATCTGGGAGACAAAAAAGTAAAATTTAAATTCTCTTTCTCTTTTAATCTTATGTTGTGGTTTAACCCCAGCTGGCAACAAAGCACCATGGAGCTGCTCACTCACTCCCCCCTGAGTGGGATGGAGGAGAGAATTGAGGGCCGGGGGGCGGGGGAGTACAACTAGTGGGTTGAGATAAAGACAGTTTAATAGGACAGAAAAGGATGGGAAAATACTACTACTACTACTACTACTACTACTAGAATATACAAAACAAGTGATGCACAGTACAATTGCTCACCACCTGCTGACCAATGCCCAGCCAATCCCCGAGCTGTGGTGCCCCCGGCCAACTTCCCCCAGTTTATATACTGGGCATGACATCACATGGTATGGAAAACCCCTTTGTCCAGTTGGGGTCAGCTGTCCTGGCTGTGTCCCCTCCCAACTTCTTGTGCACCCCCAGCCTCCGCTGGCCGGGCAGTATGAAAAGCTGAAGAGTCCTTGACTTGGTACAAACACTGCTTACCAACAACTGAAAACATCAGTGTGTTATCAACATTGTTCTTGTCCTAAATCCAAAACACAGCACTGTACCAACTACTAAGAAGAAAATTAACTTCATTCCAGCCGAAACCAGGACACCTCCATATTACTGAAATACAACAGGGTCTGGAGTGGGCAACATCTGGAGCCGTAATTCCAGTTGTGATTCCATGTCTTTGCTTTCCCAGCCTTGACCTCATCTCTAGTCTTTTGATGCCAAACAGTGACTGTCATGGTTCCTGTCTGCACCAGCTGTCAGTTCTGATGCTTCAAAACCAAACACTTTTCTGTTTTCCTCATTTTATGCTTTATGTATTCATATGAGTCCTGGGAGCCTGGCAAAACTTGATAACTTAGAGATGAGTTTTTGTTAAGAGTCAGATTTCTGAAGTGCAAATAACTCTTTTCCAGCTCTTTTACCTGTGACAGCATACACAGATAGCCCTGTTTGAGGCAACCTCTTTAGCACATCTTTCTTCACAATATTCTGCATTTTCAGCAAGATAGGACACCCTTTTTTAAGATTCAGACTTTATGCACTGATTACTACTTCTCTGCTATGGCTTAACTTCTCTGGCATGGCTTAACTTTGAAACCAAATGAAAGAAAATCCAATAAAGATAAATGAGATGTCTTTAAAGGATCCAAAAGGAAATACAGTAGAGTCAGCAATGAATTTGAAAATACAGTGTGCTGAGGAACTTGAGGATAATGGTTTCTTTATGAGGTTAGATCTGTTCACAAAGGCTTGGAAGCATTTAAGATAATGAATTGCTTTAGGAGCAACACTTTTTCGAACTATCATGGCTGTGATTCTCTACATGCCCCTGTCTAGCTACAGAAGTATTCTGAACTGGGTGCATAAAATAGTAGTTTGAAAATGATGCCAAGCAGTGTGCAGTGAGCATCGACAAAGAACAGTTCATCTTCCTATAGAATTCCTCATGGAAAGTTTGTTTAATATGCTTCCTCAATAACTGAAACTGTTTACCTCTTTTAGGTCTCCTGCTGCCAGTGATGACCAGAAGTTTCTACTGTTCCTGTGAGACAGGTAAGTTGCTTGAATTAGTTATTCAAAATAGGTCGCCAGTGGTTGGATCAGCAATTATACATTACTCAGGAATGATCATCTTCAGATGTATTCACTGTATTTTAAAGGAATTAATGCCTTCCAGAATTTGGGTTGTTAGTGTTGGCTTCAGTTTGACTGCTTAGGGTCTCTTATGGTAAGGGTGTATACAGGTGAAGAACCAAAGAGCTGGTTTTAGTTACTTATGGGATAATTGAAGCTCTGTAAACAAATGTCTAATGAATCACAAGTACAGAAAACAATGTGGACAAACAGACATTTGAATGAATATTTGTAGTTGAGTGGTGGTATACCTATGAGTTAAAGCAAACAAGTTTTATGTACTAAGATCATTCCTATTCCCATTTGTTGCACTGTTCCCGTCACCTGGCTGGGGGTGACCTGAGCCCCAGCTGCATGGTGGGATCTGCTGGTGCCTCACTGAGCTGCTGCTGCTGGCGTGGGGCTGTGCTCGTGGGGCTCTGTGTCACAGCAGTCAGCTCACGTGCTTGTCCCGTGCTAGTGCCACTCTGCTGAGTTAATGGCACTCTGCTCGTTTAGCAGCTTTATTGCCCTTAGAGCAGCACGTACAGAAAAGGATGATATTTCCTATCATCTGCTTAGGAATCGGAGCTGGGATTTTTAGAGAGCTGCTTCTTCATTAGAAAAACAAAGCAATAGTTTAAAACAATCTTAGTGTGGCTGGTCTGTAAAATGTCAGAGGAGTTCAGCTGTTGTTAAAGGGGAGTTAACCTGGGCGGTCAGTTCTCCAAAGGTGTGCTGTCAAAATCAGAGCGTGCCTGATACGATCAGCGTAAATGACTGAAGACCGTCCATCCTCGCTACGCACAAAACATCTGTACTCGCATCTGAACAAGTTTGGAGGAAGGGGCTGTTTTACAGTTATGGCAGGGCAATGGGCATGCATGAATTCATGCAGAATTTTTTAAAATATCCATGTACAACATTGCTGAGTACATGATCACTGCTTTTATGTTCAGTTCTGCTGAAGCGATGCGAGTGCTGTACTTTTCGGTGCGAAGGGTCAGGCTTTCAGCTTGAGATGGGTGAGACGTTGAGAATCTGTTTCACCCCAACTTCACTAAATATTGAGCTCTTCTGAGCTGTGTGTGCAAGGTCAGAATTTTTTGTTGGGTATTTAATGATTGTTTTAAGGAAAAGTAGCCTGTACTCATATAAGACTTATTCAAAGAAGAAGTATTTCAGATTTCAAGGTCAACTGCTCTCGGTGCAGACTGTATGTGACATTTCAGGAATGAGTCACAATACTTAGGATTTCACTGTGTTTACTATCATACGGCATGTGGCTCAACAGCTTGCTCCCTGCATGCTATTTTATAATTCTCTGTCCAAACTTCGTATAAATATCCCAAATGCTAGGACTTCTTCCTTTCTTTATAAGGCTGTTCTACAATATCTGTTTAATAAGATTTGTGCTTGAGCTGTCATTTCTGATTACACGTTACCCTTAGTTTATATTGCTTCCTTCCCAGCGGTCAACAGTATGAATGTCTGTGTGAATCTTAATGCATTTCCTTTTTCTTCTAATGTATAAATGTCTGAAGACTGATCAAACCAACCGTCCTACTTCGATTGTGTATTTTATTTCTACTGAAAGGTTCAAATGTAATGAAAATAAAATGTTCAATGAGCATAACACAGATTTTCCAGAGCAAACAGGCACATTTAACTTGTTTTGAAAGATGGATGAACACTATTAATTCTATATATATCTTCTCACTTGATAATTGTTATTTAAAGATTTTGTTTGAGGTTATTGCTGTACTTATGTTGTAGAGTCATTTTACACCAATGCATGGATCAGTAACTTAATTATAAATAAGTGGGTTTAAGCCAAATGTAATGGAAATAATGCTTTCTTACCCAGAGTCTGCTTAGTCTCAGATACAGTAATAATCTGGTGGTGTGGTGTGTGTTCCATTTGCCACAATGAAGCAGAATATCCTGAGGTGCTGAACTTGTGAGGGTTTTGCTTTAGGTCGTGTTGCAGAAGCTGCGCAGTTTGGTGCAACGCCGTTTGAAAGGCATGACAGGCAGTGGCTATGCCAGCTGTGACATTCAGAAGCTATGGTTGTGCCACAGAAGTTATAATGAACATCTGCCTAAATTTGAGCAAAAATATAGATCAAAATTAGAGGGAAGTTATAAACAAGGCTGTATACGGAACTGTTCATTTATACTGATGAAAACTTTGTTATTCGTATCTCTAACCATTATCAAGAGTATCTGCATTTAATACTTATTTTTGATTAATTATGAGACCATGTTTGTAACTTCTTAGCCAGTCATGCCTGTTGAAATTCACCTGTGTGCGAAGGGCTGTCTGTGTTCGTTAACGTTGCAAAAAGGGAGCCCAAACAGTAGTTGAAGAGACTGAGGCGGTTGTGCTGACGACTTCCGCAGACCTCGGCTGCACTCACCGAGTAGATCTGTGCCCAGGAAAAACATTTACTGCCTCACTGGGACTGCTTCTGGAGTAATACTCCATTCAGTGTGAGTAAGGAGTCATAACTTTGGGTTTACAGTCATAAAACAGAGCCTCAGGCTCCTTGCAGAAACTCTTCTCCATTGAAATCCAGTGAAAATCAACAATATAAATCCAGACTTCCCCGTGGTCACATGCCAGAGGCAGTGCATAAGGTGCCGAGTGATGTATAGTGCTAGGATTGCCTTCCGTCCTTGTGCTCTACCTCTGTTTGTCCATTTGGTTCTCTGTCTAATTGCCAGCTTATTAAATCAAAAATGATTTGGGAGTGCCATGGTGGGAGGAAGCAAGAGAGCAATGTCTCTTACCTGAAGGGGGGCGGTGCTGAGCTGGTGTCTGGTCTGTCCCAGGAGGTAACTACCTGCAGATGCACAGCATCAGAAAGGTTCACCAAAGCCATCATAAACTGATTGCTTGGTGTCAGTACGGGGGGCAGGATTTAGAGCTGCTTTGCGCAGCTATTCAGAGATATCTGCCTAGCCTGGAAGAGTAAAAAGGGATGCTGGTGTAAAATATTATAGGGTATTATTTTTACACTTTATTCTGTGCAGAAAAAGTGATAGGTATTGTTCAGCCTGAGCCCTTTGGTGCATACGATTGTTAACATTAATTTTAAATCCTTTCAAAACCATCTTCAAAATGTCTATTAAAATATTTAATTGCAAGGTGCTTTTTCTTCTTTTCTTGCTTCATCACTCTCAAGTGTATTGTTCTTTATCTCAGAAAATGAAGCACTTGTGACTTTGACAGCCCATGCAGGGAAAGGAGACGATCAAAGAGTGCAAGAGGGTAACAGCAGCAAATCATTCAGAGGCCTGAGTTTGGGAGGTTAACTTCTGTTTATTAGAGGATTTGTAGGACTTGGAAGAGAAACTGACTGCTTGTAATTCAGAATTAGTACCTGAAAGCTTCAAGTTATCTTTATCGATTGTAGTTGTTGTTCTCAACATACCAGCAGAGGGGGAAGGAGCAGAAATATTTACTGGCATCTAACCTGAAGGAGATTCTCCAGGCTATTGAAGGGGTGTTGAAGTACCTGCCTGTCATTGACTTTTAATTGGAAATAAATACTGTGCCACGCTTTGGGGCTTTCAGAATTTCCCCTCATACATTTATCCTAGATTTCCCCTTTCCGCGCTCATTGGATTGATTCTAAAAGCTGTGGGCCGTCCTTGCCTGGAGAGTTTAATCATAGGGCTTTATGAACCAAAGGGCCTGAGGTTGGCGGCAAAGGGGGACTTGAGCAGCTCTGGAGAGTCAGGGACACGGTCGTGCCGTGGAGCTGGTGCAGGAGATCCGTGCCACGGCCCGCGGGAGCCACCTGGGGCATCGCTTGTGGCCAGCGCTGAGGCCAGCAGGGCTGTGCAGAAAGACCTCCTGCTTTCTGCTACAAAGAGAAGGTCCTAGGAGCGAAAAAACCCCCACCCCATCGTAATTCACGGGATGTGAATACCTGTGAATCTGAATACCACCTTCTGTCCCTGCTGCCTGAGGCTGCTGAGGGCTTGCGTGTGTGGGGAATAACACCGTACCTGCTCCTTCCCCGTGGCTGGCTGACGTGTTTCTCACCACAGAAGAGGAAAGGGTCTGTCCTCAGTGTAGTTCTGATTGCTGGGAAGAGTTGGTGGAGAATTGAAGGTAGATGGGAAATCTGGGAGAGACTGGCTATGAAATGGCACAGGCTGCTCCTGTAGGGGCAGCAATTTAAGCGTGATAAGCTCTGGAGAAGGTGACCTCGGCAGATGCAGGGGGCTGGGGAGGTAGGACCCCTTGGGATGATGGTCCAAGGGACGAGAAAGGGCAGGTTCTGAGAGAGAACTGATAAACACACAGCAGCCAAGCATCCTCATGCGCAGGGGTGGTAGGAATATAGTAAAAACCATTAGGGCAGAATCAGGAGCTCCTTTCGGACTCGAAAATCCAAAGAAGTAGTACAAAAGCAGCACTTGACAAGAAATGAAGGTGAAGGCACAGCACAGGCATATGATGGTAAAATGAAAAGCCTAAGGCAAAAAATGTGTTTCATTTAGCAAGTGAGATAAAAAGCAGGAGGAAGTAGTACTACATAAATACGTTAAAATAAGAAGATAGGAGAGGAAATACAGATCTAGTACTTGACAAAAAAGTGGCTGCTTACAGAAGTGTCTAAAATGCTCTGGTTAATTTTGAGCAGAGCGCCGAATAAGGGGCCAGAACAGAGAACAAACAGGCGAGAGTTTATTTGGATCTGGTAGATAGGTCAGGACACAGGATCTGAAGAAATTCTCCTTAGAATTAGAAAGAATTAATCAAAACTATTTTTGAACAAGAAGCAATTATTTTTAACAGCTTGTGGAGCTCAGAGGAGGCCTCAGAACTATCAAAATGCAAATACAGATCCTAAATGTAAAAGGAAAAAATAGTCTAGTGTATTATTGACTAAAAGCCTAACGAGTTCCTGGAAAGGCTCTGAAATTAACTCATGAAAAAAATCAATTCATAACACTTGGAAGAGGTGAATAAAATTGAAACAAAACAACCATCATGGATTTGTCAAAAGCATATCAGATTAGTCTAATTAACTGACATGGTGGGTAAAAGGGGAACAAATAGTTATGATATACTTTGACTTTTGTATTTGCAGGTAAGCTAGAGAGACATGTCTAGGTGTAAGATGCACATATAGCTGTTTGAGAAATTTGTTTTAAGTAGTAGCTATGGGAGAGCCTTTCAAGTGAGAGTCCCAAAGGGACCTGTCTTGCTCTCGAGTCTGTTCTCTCTTTTAATTAGTAATTTGTATGATGGAGAACTTGTAAAATTTGCAGATGACATGGAACGGGGAGGGATCACAGGAACTCTGGACGACAGAAGTGAAATAAGAAATGATTTGAAAAACTGAGGAGATGTTTCTGAAAACCCCAGGCTGAAATGCAATGAAGTGAAGTACGAAGCAGTGCAGAGAGGGGAAGGGAGTAAGTGGGAAAGACAGAAAAGGACTTGGGAGTTTGGAGTGGCTGACAAATGAAGCATGAGTAAGAAGTGCAAAGCTTTGTCAAGGAGGGAAACTCCATCTGGAGTGTATTCACAGAAGGGTCATGGGAGAAGAGACCTGGGAAGTCATCCTGCTCTGCTCTGTTCTGCTCTGCTCTGCTCGGGGGCGACTCCAGCCTGGCTGCGCTCTCTGGTGGGGGGAATACAGCTGAAATAGGGAGATGTCTTCTGCTTTTTTGTTATTTGATCAGTTTAACTTATCAGAAGTCTGGCCAAGGAGAGATTTACTGACCATCATTGGAAAGTTTGTGACAAAGGTTCATTTTACAGAATGATAACTAAATCAGCTTCGGGAAGATCTGCTGCTATGTATAATGTGCAGCATCAAAAACATGGGTAAGTGCCCACAAACAAAAACAACAAACCGCAAACAAAAACAAAAGCTAGTTAGTAAAATCTCTTAATTAACCTTAACCTGCTATAACTAATAATGCATTACAACTTTAACCTGTCTGTGGCTGCAGTTTTGCTCCGTTTCAAAGCAAAGCTGGTCTTCATCACTGGTAACACAATGTACAAGGACTAGCAACAAAAATTAGCATCTTGGCAAGGTGATATGAATTCATCCAGAAAATAAAAGGGGTGTCATTTGCACCATCTGCTGCACATGAATCAAGAGAGAAGAGAACAGCTGAAACCTGGAGACGTCAATATTGAAATGCTACTGGGAGGCGAAACAGTGGCCAAGTAAACAGAGCGGCTGCCTGGTCAGTGGGCTGGGACAGCGAGGAGACGTGATCAGGCATGGCCAGAAACGTTTTCCAAAAGTTCTCCTTCTTACTTGCCTTTCTTCCTTTCTGTATTGTAGAACCATTAACTTACAGGCATGTTGTAGAAGGTGGAGGTGTAAGTGTGATACGTCTGTCAGTGAGAGCTCTTCGGGCTCGGAGGGACAAACGCTGCAGTGACGCTGGTTCGTGCCCTCCAGAGCTGGGCATAAAGACAGTATAAGGGGTTTAATTTCTGCTCTCTGGGGTGGGATGAAATTGTTGCAGAGGAAAAGGTATGAGACCAGTGTGGCTATTTGTATTCAGTTTTCTGTATTGCATGTGTGTGTGTTTGCATATAAAGGAGTACAAAATACGTGTCTGTATGTAACGGAAACAGGGCGGCTGCGCGCGTACTTTGGGAGAGCCCCGCTGGTGTGTGCAAAGCACGAATGTTTCTGTACGGACAGCCAGGGGAGCATGTGCTTGCTGTGCAGGGAGCCTCAGCCATTGTGTTACTGAGCTGGATTTTCTTAATGAGCGCGGAAAAGGTGATGGCAGATGTGGGCCGAGAAGCATTCATGGGCTGCGCGCGGTACCGTGTGTTCCTGGGCTGGGAAGGAGGCAGAGTGTGAGTGGTGTGGGGTGCCACGCCGCCCTGCCTGCAGCCAAGCTGCCTAATCACCTTAATAAACTGACTGAGCACACGTTTCCATCTTAGCTCCCAAAATCTTTCCCCAGCCAAGTTGGTTAGAAATCTCTGTGCTTCCAGCCCAAAGCTACTGAAGGCCAACTTATATTTACCCTTTCTTAGCCAGTACTGTTGCAGGATTCTTCTCCCATCCCAGGGCTCATCCCTGGCATGTTTGCAAAGAACAAACATTTCCCCCCGGAGCTGTCTTTTCTCTGGGTAAACAAGCCAAGTCGTGTTATGCTTCTGTGTTGTCTTTAAGGTACCGGGCTACATTCTCTCAATCTTACTTACATGAAGTAAAACTTTACAGCACTGTTGGCTCTTCTAATTTCAACGGGACATTCCCAGGGAGAAGTAACTAATCGATAGGTCTGCTCCAAAGCCCTCGAAGTCAATAGGAATTTTATTTTTACATAATTGCATTCTGGACTGAACCCAGCTGGGGTGGTGATGGGAGGAGCTGGATTTGAGAGTTTATAAATACAGTTCTCACAGACACTGAATGCATGTGGGTGAAATTGAGCTTGGAGGAAAACAGATGAAGCTCTGGTGTTTAAAATGTAATGCCATTTTCTAATAGTAACTGTCTAGCTGAGTTTCGGGCAAGATCTGGAAAAAGACATGCCTTAATAAGCACACCAGAAGGGGTGAACACCCAGCTACAGCTCCCCATGGCCTCAGGAGCAGCTCTTCTCACAAAACCCCATAGTTTTTAGATGTAGCTGACCCCCACTTCTTGCTTGAACTTTTGGTGGTGTGAGCTATGGTGAGAGGCAGGGGGCTGACGACCTCTTCTCTTCTTCTGCAAACGTGAGGAACTATAGAAAATGAGTTGGAAACTGGGGAGATGTTTCTCCAGCTCCGAGACAGAAAACCCAGCTGCAGAGGGGAGGCTTTGAAAGCGAGAACCCCCCCCTCTGCCGAGCACGGCTGCACCAGGGTTAGCATCCCCAGCAGCGGGGGTGCCGTCAGGGGCAGCCCTCGCCTGCCTCACCTTTTACAGCACGCCTTGCAGCACATCACCCCGTCCTGCTCGCCGCAGGAGGCTGGCTTCAACACATGCTGGACTGAAAGCAAATTTTTCCTTCCTAGCCTGTTTGACCCTCTGAAGAGCTGTCTTTTCTCCACCAACCATAGGAGAAGGGTTATATGAAACTTGGCAAATTATGAAATCTATGAAAAATGGAATATCAGCCAGAAGACTGGTGGAAACAACTTTTTAAAAAATGTTGAATGCTTGGTGGTGATATTTGCAGCAAGGACCTTCTTGCCTTGATCCTTTGAAGTGGTGCTTTTCTTCCCAAATACTGCCTTATATTTTTGTAGCGAGAGCATGGTGACAGTTAACTGACCTGAAAATGAAGAAGAAAAAAGTGATCTCATGTGGAATAAAATGTTTTATTTGATTGAAACACTGAAGCCATAAGATTTCTTTTTGTGGTTGGCCTGAACCAAGTGCAGCTTCAGACGTTGAACCCGGCAGGACGAGCCCTTCTCAGCCAGTGCATGTCTGTGCGCCCATCCAAATACTGACATCCAGCCCCACGCGCGCAGGGGGACTGTGTCTTCCTCCACTCCAGTAACATACTTGCCACATCTTGGGCTGTACCATAATAAATTAATAGCAATATTTGGATTTACTCGAGCAACACACGTGTCGACCTCGGTGGGTACCACCTGGCCCTTGGAAGCTGCCCGCGCGTGGCGTGGCGTGGCGTGCTGTGCTCCCACCGGCCGAGCATCCCTGGATCCCTGCAGTGTCACACCCTGCCCCCTGATGGATGAGGGATTGCCGATGGGGAGGAACAGGCCGACTTTGTACCTCTGGAATAAAATGTGAGTTATACAAACACTCCTGTATTTCATTTTCAGATAATTGCCTCTTACACAGAGTCACCTCAGATGGAAGGCTAGCAAGATAAGTGGTAACTGGAAGTTGGTGTAATTTTTTTACTGGTTCACTGAACCATTTAAAACTGGTATTGACTTCTACATTATCATAAATTGTTATATACAGTGAAAGAGCTAGGCTGTGGGGTTGGATGTTTAACAGTGAAAGCTGGGACTGCTTCAGGTTGAAACTTGATACCCAGTAGAATATTTATTTATATTCAGTGCTGTTGGTATTGATACTATTGTTCCTGTTCACAGCTTCTTCCTGAGGGAACCTGTAGCATGAGATGTATGCCATGAGGGCTGGCTTTATTTAATGTTGACGTTGGGAATGGGGCAGGAGATGTGCTGGAGTTAGCTGCCTCCTTCCCATGCGAGTTTTCCTGAAAGCACTTTAGGACAGTATGTGGGATTAAAAATGTTTGGTAGATTAGAAAGCTAGGATTCGTTTCCCTCAGCTTTCACATCCAGAAGTTCAGCATTTTGTGTTTGGTGGGAACTTTGCTCTCCCTGTAACCGTGGTAGGAGACAGGTGAGTCACCAGGTGTTCATCCCAGAGGAGAGCACAGAGCCAAGAGAGGTGCTCCCACCCGTGGGCTGGCCCTGTTCACAACGCTGTCTTCTCTGGGGCTTAACTGAAGTGCCACGGAAGGGTCGCGCTGCGGCTCCCCGGCACAGGACGTGAGCTGCTCTGCTTGAACAACTGGGACTGTTCTTACAAGCCACCGCTGTTGTTTTCTCTGGTGATGCATTGCTGTGGGAGAGGTGTCCTGGCTTTGGCTGGGGCAGAGTGAATTTTCTTCTTAGTAGCTGGTACAGTGTATTTTGGATTTACTGTGAGAATAATGTTGATAACACACTGATGTTTTCATTGTTGTTAAGTAGCGCTTATCCTAAGTTAAGGATTTTCCAGTTTCCCACGCTCTGCCAGCAAGCAGGGGTACAAGGAGCTGGGAGGGAGCATGGCCAGGACAGCTGACCCAAACTAGCCAAAGGGGTAGCTATTCCATACCATAGAACGTCATGGTCAGCATATAAATTGGGGGGAGTTGGCTGGGACGGGCTGATCACTGCTCGGGCCTTGGTCAGCAGGTGGTGAGCAATTGCATTGTGCATCACTTGTCTTTTCTTGGGTTTTATTTCTCTCTCTCTTCTTTTTTTTTTTTTTGTTATATTCCTTTTCATTACATTATTATTATTATATTTTATTTTACTTCAGTTATTAAACCATTCTTATCTCAACTCACGAGTTTTACTTCTTTTTTTCAATTCTTCTCCCCATCCCACTGGGAGGGGAAGAAGTGAGCGAGTGGCTGCGTGGTGCCTAGTTGCTGGCTGGGGTTAAACCAGTACAAGAGGTATGGGTGGGAAGAGCAGAGCCGGGCTCCTGCGCTCCAGCTGAGCTCTTGCTCCAGCCTGGGAGATCGGGCTGTGCCGGACCCATAGTCCTGGGGAGGAGTTTTGACATCTGCTGGTAGCTCGCACCTCAGAAAAATTCTGTTAAAAATACATCCCCGCTGGTGGGATTTAAGCTATTCTTCCTGCACCACTTCCAGTTACTTAGGGATTTGAGAAAAGTCATGATCTATCTTCCTGTCATTTTAAAATCACTGCAATTTTGATAGATAATTGAAATATTCATTTACAAATAAGTTTTTTACCTTTTCTTGTAAATCTTTGCTTAAACGTACTATTTTTTCCCCAATTCTAGACCTTTAGACCTACACTTTGTTGTAAAATTTGGTATGCATTTTGACAAACGTATAAAATGCAGTAAAAGGGAAGAGAGAAAGGAATATGACAACAGGACCTCCATCTGTAACTGGCAGTAGGAACATCACTCATTGGTGTCTTTTAAACTATCTTAGGTTAAGCTAAGAAGTGCTTAGATTTATTTTTATGGATTCCCTTTTTAAATGCTTTCACCTGGAAAACGTTACTTTTAATTTATGATTATTTTCTGTGCCCCCAGCTCGGTGCTGGCCGGGCATCCCGCTCCCCTCCTGCCTCCTGGATGCGTGGGGCGAGTTTGTTGGCATCGTGATGCCTTCGTTTTAGATTTTAGAACAGACTCACCAGTGAAATGTAAAATACAGCAAAGACTATACGTTTGAAAACTTACAGCTGCGGCTGGTATAAGCAGTCAGGTACGTTGACTTCAGTGACCATTTATTCCAGAGGAATAAACCTGGCTTTAAATCTCTTTTTGCAAGTTAGGCAAGTTGGGAGGCGCGTGGAGGGAGGGTTGTTTGTTTTGCAGGCCCCTCAGTGAAGGCATTTCCTGTCATACAGAAGGAGGTCCTGGCACCAGCTAACTGGAAAATATAGGCTGTGTTTTGCTTCTCTCTCTATTTCTCTACTCATATTCCCATGGGTTGTTTTGTGCGTACCTGTACTGTGTTTGTTCTGCAAGTATTCTGCAGTAAATTTGGAATTTTACTGTATTAAGAAAGGTAAATTTCTGTACACATCAGACACTTCTGATGTACACGCATCAGACGCTTGTGATGTACACCCCTTTCCTAGTAATCAGGGCATCTAGTGTAGAAAACAAAGGTACTGTTACTGAAAGCGAATAAAAGCTGAATGCAATACAAATGGTCAGTGAAAGAAGCAGGAGTGTTCATGTTTGCAATGGTTTTCAATTCTTATGCAGAGCAGCAAAACGTAGATGTTTCCGTGGGACTTCAGACATCGTGGTACTAAGCTGTGTCTTGGCACATGGGAGTTTGTCCCACTCTCTGGATCCAGGGCACAGGGACTAATCCTGCTTCCCAGACTTCCCAAAACATTCCTGACACTCCCGGTTCTCGCGGCCCGTGCTGTCCTCAGGGATGTCAGACCCTCTGCCTCCCGGGCTGCTCATTTCCTCGCATCTTGTAACTGTCTGTATGCCTTTAGTCCTTAATTATCTTACAGTAAGAAAGTAATGAGTTCATGCAGCTGCTAAGAGGGGCACCATAATATTTACCCTCTTTAGCAATAGATATATTGCAAAGTCCTTAACCGTGCTAATTTTTCATGGGGAGAACATTACATTATGCAGGTTCTGGAATCTGCAATGAATACATTTAAATTCATTACTTATGCACAATCCCCATCAGCCCACCGACTTGATTATTGCTATTATTGTGACACTAATGTTTCTGTCAAATTTCAGTTTACTCAGTTTCAAAATCCAATTTAGGATTAGCATAGACGCTTCCTTGCCTTTGATTGAAAGTGACAACTAGTGAAAATCGCTTTCAAAATTCCGGTTTTGTGAATGTTATCTTGCAGCACTTTAAAAAAGATACCACGGTAGGCTTATAGAAATCTACACATATTAAAAAAAAAGTCAACGGGTTGATTTTTAAAACAGAAAGCAGTTACTCTGCAGATTTACCTATTGTCAGGTTAACCCGAGTGCTTCACCCAGTTACGATGCGATGGTAGTCAGCCTCACTTTAATATTAAATATTGATGTTATTACAGAAGATTTGGTTTGATGCTCTTGCAGAATATTTAACTTTTTCTTTCATTATTCATTGCTTCCCCACGTTTAGTAGTTTCCCCAGTGATTACAGCTTCGTTATGTGGGCAGGTTTGATGTGACTGGCACAGGCCAGCTTCGTTGGTCCGAGACAAAGCGATGAAGAACGTAGAAGTTATTCTAAAGGAGGGAACTTCAAGGACATCGGTGCTGAAGAGATGGGGACGGGGGGCTGCCCCCGTGGCCATTTCTCCAGCTCCGTTTTCCACATCCTTCGCAGTTTGGATCAAGAAGCCCACGGCAGCCGAGGGCAGCGGCAGTCCGGCGGTGACCCCCCGGCAGGGCCACGGTGCCGGGCACAGCTCCGGCGTCGGCGCGGCGTGGGGGACCTCCGCCGGGCCGTCCCCACCGCTCCCTTGGCTGCCGCGGGGCCCGGCACGGCTCCACCACCGCTACCGAGGGCTGCCCATGCCCGGGCACCGTCTTCTGCAGCTGGAGGTTTGAGCAACGTGCTCCCGCCTTAGGTCAAGTTGGCCACCGTAACTGTCAAGAGGAGAAGGAGCTTTCTGCTAAATTGTTTTCATTATTCTGAATACATTAATATCCACAAAACAACGTATCTGAGATGATGAATTGGACATTGAGAAATTAATTCCACGCAGAGTTTTCTCCAGCAACAAATTGTAACTGTCATAGGCACAGCCCCCAAAATATTTTCTATCGGTTCACGTTGTAATTTATGTTGAAGAGATTTAATGCTGATGAAAATGTCATTGTAATAGATTATATCGCTACTTATCATCCTGGCTTCTCATGCGAAGAATATATCCTATGATAATTTAGATGATGTGAACGTTTGAGCATACATGCAGAGTACCCCTTGAAAGGGCATGTCTTATCCCAAAGAGGAGGTTTCTGTGTAAAAATCCCATCAAAGTTTAGCAACTGAAGATCCAGGTGAAGCAAGTCTTTACTGGTGTGTGGTTATACTTATTTAACAAGGCTTTGGAAGGCTGGTAGCTGCCAGAGGTGCAGGACTTCTGCAGGTACAACAGGGACATGGGTGGTGGGAGGCAGAGGACCCCCATCCTCCTCTGCGCTGGGTCATCTCAGCGCCTGGGTCCTGTCTGCCGCACTGATGGCAATTCTCATGATTTTGTGGAGCTGTTGAGGCACTTGGTGTGGACTTCAGCTCCTGCAATGACGTATTCTTAGTTATAAAGTTCAGTGTGGTGGTGGTGAGGCTGGAGAGCTTCCTTACAAGCCTCGAATCTGACCTCTTGCAAATTAAGTTGCAAAATTCTCCTGCATTTCCAAATCAAGACTTTGATTTTCTTTGGCCAGAAATTCAAAGGAAATCAATAAAAAGATACAAAGCAATCCAAACCCACAGTGTTCCTTTTAAGTGGTTCCCGTGGTACATACTCCTCCCTGCCTGGTAAAAGCGAGTGCCTATTTCTGGTCTGGTTTTATTTAGTTTCTGGTCCCCTGTGCCTTGTTATGCTTTTCACTTTGATTTAAAAGCTACCTGTCCTCAGAAATGCCTCTTCTGTGTCGATGCTGGACTCGGTCATCTCTTGGATAAAGTGAATAGACCGAGATCCTCTAGTCATAAGTCTTGAATAATTTTTTGTAACTCGTTTCCTCGGTCTTTTTCTGTGTTTTTCCTTCAGGTTGCACTGGGCAAGAGTCCCGTGCATCCCCCTCTCCTGCCCAGGCTTGGCAGCTGGTGCTCCGGGGAGATGCCGGGTGGGTTTGCCGTGGGTGCGATGCGAGCCGGCGTGCTGCCCTCGGCTGCAGCGGGCTATCCCGGGCAGAGCCGGGGGGGATGGGGGGACTGCCCGCTGGCGTCCAGCCCGTCCAGCCCGGGATGCTTCCCGCACGCTGCGAGGTTGTCGGCTTGCGTTACACACGCGGGGTGCTGGTGGTGCAGCATCACACCATGTCGCCACGTGGTACCGCGCTCCGTAACCGCAGTGCCGTATGCCAAGTACAAATGGCGAGCTGGGAAGGCGACAGAAGTTGTTCCGAGCACATCTATGCTTTTAGCTAATCAGGTATCCAGAGAGGTTGTTCCAAGTTTAACAGATGATGTAACATAGCGGACAGGAAAACACAGACGCAGGCAAAAGCATTTTTGCCTTTTTAGAAAACTTTGAAGTCCAATGAGTTAAAGGATGGCCAGCATTCATTTTACAGTTTGGGGAAAAACGACTAAGAATGCAGAGAGCGACTCACGAGGCTACCACAGCATTGTTTTCTTTCTCCATCTGTTTTTTTTTAAGGAGGAACTCTCTGTCTCCATGTAATTGTGCAGCTCTTCCTGCCGATGTGCCGAGACTTACGATACCCTCTGAAGGAATGCTATCAGTTTTGCAGCATGGACTGGGGCGGTGGTCTGCTGCTTCCCTTTCTCCCTGAGAAGGTCTCCGGTATATTGTTTATCCGAGCTCTGTGACTCGGCCAGCTCTGCGCCAAACCTCTCAGTAGGTGGTTCACTGAACTGTTCCCCTTTGTATGCCAGCCGGCGGAGGCCACCGAAGACCCTCTGTCAGTGTGTTTGTCTCAGCACTGCTCGATACACTGGTGGAAAAGACTCAGTGTGCAGAGCGCCCCTTCCCCTTTCTGTTTATTGCACTTTATTGCAGCGCCAGGAAAAAACTAATAATGATTATTAATTAGAAACACATTTTTCTGTCATTTAAATAATTCATAAGCTTCTTTCTCATAATTAGCTCTAACCTGTGGCAGGACTGGATCTGCCAGACTCGCAGCAGTAACAGTGTTTGTACATACACCAGTGTCTGGAGGGGTCTGTGTCTTATGTGGGGCAACCTACTTTAAGTCCTGTGCACATACTAACGTGTGGTGCCTAAATATCTGCTTAGAAGTAGTGGAGAGATGTGTCTGTAGTGACATCTTTTAAGATAGCTCAACAGCTTTACAGTTGGTCAAAATATTTTCAGTGCTTGTAATTAAAAAAAAATGACAATTTTTTCAAAAGACTTTCACACTTCCCAGCCAGCAGCTGTGAAGACTGTCATCAGGTTCAAAGGAACATGTCTGAGTGCTTGGCTGAGTGAAATCTTTATCTAAAAGTACACAAGATGATGCCAAAGGAGAGGTCTACAGAGATGTGAATAATTACACTCACAATTAGTTCAAAGTGTTTCCGTGTGCTTTCTGGCAAGGTCGTTTCCAGCATAATCTGTGCAGCTCTCATCTCGGACTGTGAAACACAAAACCTGTAGCTATTCTTCAGTGAACTGATGGGGAAAAATGGCAATGCTTTGGGCTTGGCTTAGTGGTAGATGCAGCTAGAGGTGCTCCAGGGCTCAAACGGCCTGTGTGTTTGCAACAGCAAGATTTTCCATTCTCTGTTGGGTTCACCATACTGTTCTCCTGCTACGTTTTTTCCCTGTGTTACCTGGTTTCTTTGTTTCTTCCTTTCAAAGTTGGATTTAATTTCCTTTCAGTTGTGGATTGCTGAAACTTTCTCTGGCTGAATTTTAGCAACCTTGAAATTTGGCTGAACCTTTGTTTTACATTGGCTTCTCATTCTGGATTTCGTTTCTCAGGTCAGTTCTTCCCAGCACAGCAAAAATTGTTTTCCTTAATAGATTTAATTGCCCACATTTATTTTTTGTTCCACTACTTTTTACTCAAGCTGGACTAATTTGAAGTGTTGTAACAGTGTCTCTGCACATATAGGTTTGACATACGGAATGACAAAACCCATTAGGAAATTATATCCCCTCTGAAACTGAAATACGCGCAGTTATACCAGTAATTCCGTTTCACGGAAGAGCGTGTTCTCTTACAGCAGACACATAGCAGATGGTCAAAGCAATAAAGCAGATAATGTCCGGCCAAGTTGAGATCCTAGATAACCTTGATGAATCGTCTCGTCCATCTCCAGCTGAGCAGAGGTCAAAGGAATCCTTTCTCCTGAGGGAACAGCTTCCTTCTCAGTTAACCTGCGCTGATGTGGCATAAAAGCAGAACTCCAAAGAAGAGGTGGGGATGGGCGAGAAGAGCAAAGGGTGAATGAGCTGGGAAGGGCATGGAAGTTCTGGTGCAGGTACAGCTTGAAGTTTGCCTGAAAGACTTTAATTCTAAACCTGCCCTCCTCCCCCCCCC
>JANXJC010000037.1:23825458-23859665 GCA_027564655.1 Leptodon cayanensis | reverse complement strand
CCTCCACCCCCCCCCCCCCCCCAAAAAAAGGAGATAATTTTGCACTGTGAAGCTTTTTATGAGATTTTTAATTATTCTCCTGGGCCAGAAAACAATGCAAACCCAGCTTTATTGTGGTAAATTGTCATTGCTATCCCCAGTCACTTTACTAATCAAACGGGTTTTATAATTAGGGTTTTCCTGAGTTGGCTATGAGAGGTGAAGCTGAATCCTTTGAAATGACTGGCAGAGTTTGTCGCTAGAGATCTTCCCTGCTGGTGAAATGGCATGTGTGGGATGCACACCTATGAGTGTTTGCTTCCAGAAGCATGACTGACTGCAGCGATTTAGCAAGTGGTGTGCTAGGCTGGGCTTTCAGGAATACAACAAGGATATTTCTCTTAATCTCCATCATGAGTGGCCCTGTGTTCTTACTGTCTTTAATGTGCCTCTAATGTGCTTTGATTTTATTGATACAAACTTAACGAATGGTGCATGATTTGTGTAGAAGAGAAGAATAATCTCTGTCCCTTTCTCTTTGTCTGATTCAGTGTTGTAATGCTTTAGTGACAGATCATTAACCCACTTCTGCAGATGCTGCAGAAGCAGAGAACCAAAACACATCAGCTACCCCCGCGCCCCACTGTCGAACAGCAAGCAACAAATGGGTGTAGGCAGGACAGGGGGGAGAAATCCACGGGCTGGGGACAGTGCAGGTCAGCACTGTCAGCAGTAATCTGATGATTGAGGTGTTTTTATGTGTGCTTTACAAATGCAAATAGTCAACGTTGGTTTCTTTGCCTGCTTCTCAGTGGTTTGCATTCAGGAGGGGCTTTGCATGAAATGATTGGTTTTCGTTTGCACAGTAGGAGCAGACAGGGAGAACAGTTTGATGGTTGTATGTGGAGAAAGGAAAAGCCACCAAGATACCTGAACTCAGAGGTGGAAAGCAGGACATTAAAACAGAGGTTGGACCAGTTTCCCAGGGTTTGAGTTGACTTTTCCAGCCATTCAGAATCATGTGGCAAGCTCAGCAGGCCCCCATCATGGACTGCATATGACACACCAGTCACGTTTCATGGGATGCCCCAGCCATATTCCTTCAGGCTTTGTGCCTGCCGGTCAATTTGGCTTGTCAAAAATTTCAGACTGCTGTGAGCACAGTTAAAATGTTTGTATTGCCTGAACTGACAAACATCCTGTTTCTTTACCTAACTGATGTTCAGAAGAATAGCAGGTCTTTCAAACATCTAGAAATGGTCATGCCAGGGGGTCCAAACTGTACAGCTTGCTGCTGCCTTGAGGCTGATACTGGTAAGTAATACTATTTTTAAAAAGGGTAAAAAAAGCATTTTTCATTGGGATGATCTACGAGCATTTGTACTGGCAGAGCTTTTTCCAAGCAGTTTTCGAGAACCGTATGTTCTCAGCATTTCTGCTCTTGACATCACCCGAGGCTGGTGCTTCATTTCCAGCTTCCCTGGCAGGCTGTGTAAAGTTAGCACATCAACAAATATGCAGGCATGTTAAATGTTACTTTTCGAGCCATCTCTCAGAGTACTTTATGATTGTTACTAATAATCTCATATTATCTCATGATGGAGTGTCACAGAAGATGTGCAAGGAGTACTGGACAGCAAAATCGCTAATTCAACTACCACGCTTTTTAAAGTCCAAATAAGTCAGGCCAAGAGTCCCAGGCTTGGCACAGGGACCAGTGTAATTGCAATTAGCATTTTATCTGGCCTATTGATTCAACCAAAATTCTGGCATCCGTGTTTTGACACTCTTTAATTTGCAAGCAGATGCCTCCACCAGCTGGTTTCCCCGTGCAGATGTCTCCATCTCGGAACAGCGACGGCGAGGTCGTACGAGCCACGGGAGCGTGGGGCTGATCGCGGGCCCTGCCCAGCGCTGGATTGCTCAGAGCACACCTGGGGATACTTTTTTATTGATTCTCCCACTGCAAGGGCTCATTCCTGCCGGTGGAGCCCAGCACACGTCGGCGTGTGCCAGCAGACGTGCCTGCCTTGCGAGGGACGGATGGGATGCTCAGCGGTGAGCGGCAGCGCGATTCCGCAGCTCCTGAGAGCCCCGCAGCTGGATGCCGGGGCCCAGACGCTACTCTTGCTTTCTCAGCATACAAAACTATTTCAGTTTCCCGGGGAGAACAGCAGTAAACGCGGAAAGTCTGTTTGGAGACGGCTCTCCGTGAAGGGGTCGATGCCATCGGTTCTGCAGACTGAGGCGCCCGGAGGAGCGGCTGCGAATCCAGTTAGGAGCTGGAGCAAGTGCGGTGGGTCTCTGAGAGCACCAGTAGCAGCAAGAGTCAGGGTGGGCGTGAAGCTCCCTGCGGGGTCGGGACAGTAACGGAGAGACTTCTAAAAGCTGGGAAGCTTCACTATTGACAACTGGAATCAGGATGGAAAACAGGTCTATGAGGTCAATAAAACCTACTTCCGTTACCTGTATTAAATTGAAATATCCTGTTTTGCTGATCCACTAGTAGGATGCATTTTTAAGAATTTTCTTGCTCTTCTGTCTTGTTTTTAATTGAGTTTAGGTGAAATGAAGACTTAAATTAGTTATTCCTTTTTGCCTTACTGATTTGTTTCCTTTTTAAAATTTGCTTACATGTAATAAGACGTTGTATTTGCATCTGATGAATTTTCTAATTGGTTATTTTTTCTCTTAAACCAAACAGTTATGTTTTCATCGTCCAAATACAGCCATAAGCAGGTCTTCACAACCTGAAGTGTTGCTAGTTAGTGACATTTCTATTTACAGATTAAAATCTCACTTCAGATACAAACGCATCTGCCTTGTAAAACCATCCTGATGATTTTTGCTAAGCATCGTTTTCAACTTTTGTAACTACAAACATGTTGCATTTAATTCCTTCCAGATCCTTCCAAGTAGAGAGACGTACAGTAATAGCGGTGATGCAGTTTTGCATACTGTGAAATTATTATTATTTTTTGCCTGTCTCTCTGCAAAGTTTTATTTCGCAGTCGCTATGAATAATCTCCGAAGTCTGTACGTCAAATAAAAGAGGTCATTCTGCTTTCCTGCCAACGTAAACAGGAGTATGATTTGTGTGTCTAAATAAACAAATGTTATGCGTAATAACTCCTGTCAAACAATGCACTGCCTGTTCTGATTTTCATCTAGCAGTTGCAGGATAAATTTACTGATAAATTGAGAGCTCAGTCCTGAAAGGGTGTTGGGATTTGAAGTCTCCGCTGAGTTTTGCTGGAGATCTGAAGATCTGCAAGCTGACCAAGAAAAGTGAGTTTCTGTGTTCAGTATAGCAGCTGACCTCTGGCAATCCCTAATAGCACCCTCCTCCCCTGGAAAACGTGTGAAGACCAGCAAGCTGAGGGAACGGGGGCAGCCCTGGGCCGTAGGCAGCCAGCCTGGCCGTGGCCGCGAGCCGAGCGAGCCGACGCTCTCGGTGCGGGGAAGGGGAAGGGGAAGGGGGAGGAAGGAGCCGCGGGTGCCGGAGGACGGGACGGCAGGACGGTCGGGGCGGGAGGGCTCAGCGCAGAGAGGACGAGGGCTGCTCATGCCGCCGGAGGTCCCACCTGCACCGAGATGGCGAGGCTGCCGGGTTCTCGATGCTTCTCCCAGCACCGCCTGCGACGGCGATGGGGGTGGCTCCGTCAGAAGGGATGGTGACACCCTGGAGCTCCACGGGAGACAGGCGGGGGACGCGAGTGGAAGCGACAACGCGCTTCAGCACGGCAGGGAATTCGTTTGACTGCAGGGTTGGTTTTTTCCGTTGTAACATTTCTTTATTGAAAGGAATGTAAGTGGAAATAAAAAACTCCGCACGTTCGAGTCAAGGGCACATTCAGCCGTCATTTTCACCTGCTGAATGTTACCTTAGGCCAGGGTAAGTCTGGCGAAGAAAGCTGTGTATCTTCTCTAGAAATAACCCTGAAGTAGGAAGAAAGTATTTTCCATGCCTATTCCCTTGTGCCTTTCCAGATATTCAGGAATATTCACAACATTTTGTTTATCAGCCTAGAAACTGTATTCATTTAAAATAAACTAGGAAACCTGTGCTGCAGTGTTTTCCTGTCGAGATGGGACTTTTGTAGGCTTCATTGTCATGCAGTGTATGGTACTGCAAAGGAAAAAAGGAGTATGAAGAAATTACCCAGTGAAACAGAATAAACCCTTTTATTCTTATCAGTTTTGATTGAAGGTGGGAGGTAGTGGAAGCAACACAGTAAAAGCTAATTCAAAATATTGCTGCAGATGATAACTCCTGGCTTCATTTTTTTGCAGAGGTAATATATCCCCTTAAAATAAATAAATATTTCTAAAATCTTAGCCCAGTTTATGGGCAGACAGCAAACGAATCCGAGGGAAGTCTGGCTAAGCTGAATAGTCTGGAGAAGACTACAGTGGACAGGAGCGTGCCTTTGCAAATGAGCTGCGGTTGGCTTAAATTTTCACATTTGAAAAATATCAATCTGTCAGGAAAAAAATTGTCAGAAGGCAAAAATTCCCATTTATTCTGCAAATGTTGACTTTGGAGAATAGAGCCCGACTGGCAGGCTTGGCAGAAGGGGCCATGGGTCGGTGCACGCCAGGTGCTGTCTGGACTGACCTCCTTGGGGCAGAACTTCTGTTTCCGAGGAGGTAAAGAAGGAAGTCTGATATTCTTTCCTGAAGAGACATTTGGTAACTACTGAAGGCACGATGTTTTTTTCCTTGTTTTCTGTATTCATGTATGGAATTAGGCTGCAGCCCCCATCTAAGAGAAACAACTGATTTCTGGACAGTGGAGTAACAAATGGACAAATAACATCCCTTTTTGTCTCCTGCACCCTTCCTCCAGTCTCCTTTTGATTAAATGGCAGTCTTGTTGCGTTGCCCAATATAACACATAGCTTGTTTATCTTGTCATTTAATGCTACCAGAAGGGCGACTGACAATCCCTTTTAAGTGCTCGGCTATTTGGAATTAAATGTAATCAGACTGCGTGCATGTTTTATACTGCAAAACAGCTTTGGGGAAGTTTCCCCAGAATTTCATGTAACAGGGGAAAGAAAAAGGGGCTCATGAAGGAACCCAGGCAGGCCGCTTGGTGGAGTCGTCCTGGGTGTTGCGGGGACGCACCGCACAGCTGCTCTGCACCGGAGCAGGGCTGCGTGGCCTGCTTGCTGCTGCTCATTACTGCAGCTCGTTACTGCAGCTCGTTACTGCAGCTCGTCACTGCAGCGGCAGCCAGAAGCTACAGAGAGGATGGGCACTCCCGGTATGCTCGGTGCTTTGCTGGCACCGAGTCCCAGCCAGTGACAAGGCAGAAGAAGGATGGGAGAAGGAGAAATACTGTTGTTTTCATTTTCATTTCGTAGGTGGGATGCCAGAGCTTCAAGTCTGGTAAAGTAAAGCACTTAATGCCTCTGCTTAGTATTAATCAATGTAGTGCTCCTGCACCCAGCGTTAAGCAGGTAATTAAAACCGTTCATTGCTTTACTACACTCTCATGACTGTTTTTCTGGAGGTGAGAAGAAGACCCAGCCCAGCTAAATATCCCATTGTACTCGGCCATGAGGTTACACGTGTGCCCAGTACTGATGAAGTCCTTTACCCAGAAAAAGGGGTGAAGGCGTCCCAGGGGTGGTGAAGGCGGGTGACGAGGTGGCTCGCTGCCGGTCGTCTTGCTTTCCCAGGGCTGTGGCCAGCTCCCGTGAGTGAGAGTCGCAGCATCTGGGCCCTGGACCTTAAACTAATTAGCAGAGCAAAGGTACAGTTTTGGGAACAATTCTGCAAGAAGGTGGAGGAGAGAGGGAAAAATGGCGCTTGGAGGGTATACTGACATGGACTGCCAAAATCCATCACTATATGCATGACGTTATTAATAAGGAATATAAACTACATGCTAGCCCATCATGATTGATAAGACAATAAAAATCCTTCTAACAGCTTCTGAGGTCTTGCTGCTGTTGTTAATTATAGTCAAGCAATTCACTGTAAACTGCTCTCTGTGGGTTACAGAGCTTGCCCTCTATTGAAATGCAAAGCTAGCGCGTGCGCTTATTTCTTTACATACTTAGGAGGCAGCAAACAAGCAACCAGCTGAACTTTTAATTTAGGGAGGAGGAGAGTACACGAAAAGTGTGTGGGTTTGGGATAATTTTCTGTGCAGTTATCAACTGGAACAGGCTTTGTTTTGAAAACATGCCTGTGTCTGGCCTTGAGATGGGCAAAGCTCTTGTTAAGAGCTCGGTGTTGGTTTATTTGGAAAAACTTTCCTGCGTGGCTGCAGCCTGAGGACTTGCCCTGCAGCAGCCACCGCCGCTGCTGGGGGGTCCCTGGCCTCGGGAGGAGCAGGACGGCTTCCCTGGCCTTGACGTGCGGTGGGGGCTGCTGACGAGTAGTCCTGCTGACTACCTTCAACGCTTTTCTTCCTCGTGGTCTGAATAACTCAAGGGCTAGCAATAATAACAATAATTTAAAGTTCGGTAATAATAATGATACTTAATGTGTGCTGTTACTATTTCAGTTGCATATACTTGAAACTTCTTTTTTTTTTCCTAAACCCACAAGCATTTGGTTTTGTTGTTTTTTTAATAAAAGAGTCTGTTAAATGCATACATCGTGAAACTTTTCTACATCAAAAGACTATACTTGCTCTGTGAGCTACTTCTGGGAATGAATACATTTTTCTTAAAATTTATTTTTCTTTAAGTACTTTGAGACCTCCAAGAACATTAAGCCAAGAAGAGGTCATTAAGGATATTTGCTAGATTTCATGGTTCCGACACTAACCGAACGGGAAGAGGTTAAAAGACACTGGGGACTTTAAGCTCTAGCCCGTTACTCAAGGCTGGGCTAACGCTAAGGGACAGAGCGGAGCTGGTCCCCGCGCCGGAGCTGCGGCAGTGGGCTCGCAGGCAGCTTTGGTGTCGGGGGGTCGGGGTGAGCAGACGGGGAGCTGAGAGATTTTCAGCTCTGGGGAACCTCCGTTTTGATACCTCTGCTGATGTGACTTGTGCGGATGCGTAGACGTGGGTTTATCTAGTTGGTGTTACCGTTTGAGCACAGGCTCTTAGGACAAGCAGCGCTAGCAGCCTCGTGTTAGATGCTGTGTCTTAGCTGGGCTCTTTCTTAACCTGGAGTAAGTTTCCCACTGAGGATGTTTGGGGATGCGAGCGTAGCAGGGCTCGGTGAGGTGGAGGCTGGTGGATGCTGCGGCAATACCGGGACAGTTTGCAGCATCCTTGGTTAAAACGTTCTCCCAACATTTCAAAAACCCGTGACAAGCACTGACCACCTGCGGCCACACAAACCCAAAGGTGGCGTCCCAGGTCTGGGAATGCTTCTGGAAGAAGCATTGCTTTATTAAAAACCAAAGTATGCTACTACTAAAAATTAGTATCACTCAGTATTATTTTAGTGAAAAGTCTCAATCAGAATGAGCAAAACATTTGTTCATTTAAATGGGGAATTAGCAAGGGGTACATTTAGGAAACAAAACAAGCCACATTTATTCTAACTGTACTGGTCACTGGCTGTTGTTCAGCCAGCTCTGTTCTTCTCTCACCGAAGGCTCTGAAATCTCTGCCATTCCTAGCAGAGAACGTAGAATCTGGTAAAAAGTGTTTGCTTTCTCTCACTAAAGATCTAAACTATTGTTCTCCTAACAGAGTTGGAGCCTCCTGTGTCCCCAGGAATGTGTTATTCTAGCTAAGCATATGGTTGCTATAACTACCAGCCTAGTTTGCCTCTGACATACTCTTCAGTATGACATATATGCCTGATCTAGCAATGAGCTTTGCACATAAATTTGTACCTCCTCCATTATATTTTATCTTTCTGCTTGCTGTTCAAAATTATAATGGCTTATTGGTTACCTGCTGCACATAATTTATTTGTTTGTTTGTTTGCTTGTTTGTTTATTTGAAATTCCGGATTGGATTATGTGGGACTAAATCAGGGGATAAATTAATAAATTGGAGAATAAATAAGACGTTATAATCTAGAAGTACATGAAGAATAAATTAGAGAATAAATCCAACATTAAGACATCAGCAGTGCTCTGTCATCTTTGTGTGAAAAAACATGGAAAGAATGTTGTTGGATTCTTTTGTTTGCCTAATAGTCCAAAGAAAAAAGCCACATTTGCAAATATTAAATCCTGTTGCGCTTTGCACATAATTTAAAGATCTGAAAGTGAAAGGATCCTTTGATTTTCAGAAAAATCAGGGAAAACTACTAACAATAGCAACACTAATTTGAGTTACAAACTGGGCTCTGGTGAAGCTTTCCTTGGGCTTGCTGTTTTGTCAAATTCTGGTTTTACCTGCCAGTAAAAACTCTAGGAACATTTTCAAAAGACCCCCCCCCCCAAACAAATAGTAGTTACTCATCTAAATAGTCACCAAGGACACCATGCTAGCAATAGTTACATGAATTCTCAACATATGAATAATTTTGAGGTTCTTCCAGACTGTTGTAGAGTTAATTCGTCCTCATCTGCATTGTTTGTTCCAGAACTTTGTTTATCGCTGGCTTAGATTTCTCTGGATTGGATTTGCGCCTATCACTAGGTATTTGTAAAAAATCCCAGGCATCTTTCAGATTTGAATGATTGCACAGCCAAATGCTGATACTTTGGCATTCGCTGTTTTGCTATTTAAAAGATTTTTGTTCTCCAGTCTGTATGGTATGACTCATGCAGGCAATAGCGCACGGTGAGTACCGAGCAGCAAGCAGAGACTGAGAAAAGCTGATGGCCCTGCTGGGTGCTGCCCCGTGTGGGCATGGACGTGGGCATGGATGTTTCAGCAGACACTGGTGAGGAGTGAGGGCATGGGTAGAATTCAGGAGACGTTTGTACATGCGGTGTCAATGAAAAAGGTGGCTAGATCTGCATTAATATTGCCAGTTGGTACCTTACGGGTTGAGGCTCCATCCCTGCCAGGCGCTCCTGGCTGCCTGCAAGTGCGTGCAGAATTGTCTCATCTCCAGCTCCTTTCTAGCTGACTTGAAACTTTGTCCACCATGCCACCTGTAATGGCTGGACCTTGCCCAGGGTGAGGTGTTTGAAGTCTCGGGCAAGCTTTGGAAAGTTTTTAGTAGCATCTGGGAAAATGTTTAAAAAAAGATGCACTCTCCCCAGATGCCAGAAATTGTTCCCTGGGGACAAAAGTTCCTATAAAAATGAATTTGTGTAGATGAAAAGCCATACTCTATTATGGTGGTGATGATCACCAGAGACTCTGCCCTAACACAGCTTTGACCTTTTGCTAAATTTGTGGTGGTCAGTGTTTCCTGAGTTAGCTGCCTGTACTCTGTGGCTCCATAATTTCCTACCCATTTGTTGATACAGTTACTGGCAATGTATTTCTGCACATCTCAAAATAGAAACACATGATACAATCTAAGAGTTTAACCTTAAAATCGTGGAGGAGAAAATTGTTAAAAGCAAATTCTCTTTTTCAGAGGTTTCAGCTATGTTAATAACATTAGCTTTAGAAATACTAGCTGAATAAATAGCATGACATTAACAATCTTAAGAGGGGATAACATTGGGCCAAACATGTGGGTTGCTTTCCTCCTTTTCCTATTTTTCCCCTTAATTAGACGTGATTAAATACCATGATTTTCTAAATAGGTGCATTATTTTTTCTCCATCACTCTGTATCGCTAATGGTCTTGTCCACGTGCTTTCTCAGAAGGACGTGGAAATGCAGACCTCTTTCCTCGAGAAGACTGACGTACCAGGTCAGACCTGAGTACAGGTGTAGCTCCGGCTGTTACCCCCGGCTGACGCGCTTCTCCGGGTGCTCCGTCGTGCCGGGTCGGTGCTCAGGTGCAGACTCTGGTTTCTCCAAAGTGCCCTTCAGTGACAGCCTGCAAAACTGCTGTTGAAGTTCCTGGTGGATTGAAGTTGGGTCAGGCTGGTTTTGTGGGTTTTTTCTCTATGTGTTTAATGATCAGCTTTGCACCCCACCTTCAGCGGGGTGAAGTGCAGCAGAGCTGACCTGGGAGGGAAGAGGCTGGGGGAGGCACCTGCCCTAAGTCTGAGCCCCTACATCGTGTGAACAAACCCTCCCGTTACCCACCGGGTGTGTGTGATCTCTCTGTGCTTCTACATGGATCACTTTTAAAAAAACAAGCTTCAGCCAGCCTGGAAAAAGAATGCTGTTGAAGCAGCAGCGTTGCAGGCCATCTCGGGATGACAGATCAAGAAATGGGAGTTTGTACCTGCAGATAGATGCAGTACAAATGAGTAGCTTGTTAATATGTGAAACTCTCAGAAATAAAGATGTCAGCGTGCAATAACACCTACTAGAAATTATTATTGTGACAGGAGAGTTGTTTGAAAGCATTCCACACTGCTCAGCACACCTCACGTCTCTACAGTTTTACTTGTTTGTTCGCGCGCACATTCAGAGTGAAGCTGTCAAAGTTGTCAAACTGGGGCAGCCGCGCAGCGGTAAACCTTTTTAATGCTTGGCGAAGCATGCAATCAGAATTATACAACATGAATACAGTCTTTCTTGGGATATGTAAATAAATGCACAAAGAATGGCTTTATGTGTAATTCACTTGTTCCTAATAATATTTGTTTGTGTGGAGGATAATAAAGTGTAATCATTCTTAAATTCATAAATGAAGTTAATCCCTGGTATCTGTCATAAATATGCAAAGATTTTGAAAGCTGCTGAATCCAAGGCTTGATTGTAAGTGTGTCCTGCTCGAAACTGGAAGGATATCTTCCATGAGGCTTAGACTGACCCTGAGGACTCAGCCCAGAGTTAGGTGAAGTGGCAGGAGGTGGCGATGGGGATGCCTACATGCTTTGCTGAATGGGCCTTGGGGACTTTCTGGGAAGGACAGTGTGAAACATTTTCCTCTCTAAAGGCCAGTCCTAGGACAAGTATTTTGAAAGCAGTGCTTTTGTTCATGGTTTATAAGGGCAGAAGAGATCCATACATCATTTATCGTGCTCTCTCTGTATCAGAGAGAAGAAAGTCTCGTTGCTCATCCTGTACCTAGCCCAACGCTGTCTTTGATGGCAAGTCCCCTTTCAGAAAGGCTCCCAGCTTGGTCTGCAGAGACAGCAGCTGGGAAGCTGCTTCCCCAGGCAGTCCTTCCAGCGCTGGGTTGCCTTCGCTGTACTTCTAATCTGTATTTATTAGCTTTCAGCTTCCAGCAATGGCTTCTACTTGGGCCTTTCTTCATGAGATCAAACGCCCTGTTTGTGCCTGTATTGGAGTGATGGGTTTCATGCATGAGCAGCCTCACGGTCCTGACCCGTGTCCAGGTGGGGCTGGGGGAGCAGCGGGCAGTGGGTGGGAGCCACCCGTCCGCTTCAGAGACCAAGAGGAGTGCATGCGTGCAAACCCTGTCCCGTTACATACACCGTTAATTCTGTAATGAGCCTATTGCCTGCGTCGCTCTGTGGCAGCCTGGGCGCTGTCATAGGGAAGGAGGCGCAAAGTGAATCCATTTTGCACGGGCAGCATACAAAGTTGGAAGGAGGTTTAACTCCGGAAGGTGGGAAGGCAGGTATATTCGTCAGTAGGATCCATTAAAAAAGGTGCCGTGCATTTGTAATGGGCTCTTCCTGGCTCGCTGGGGTAGGCTGTGGCCAGGCTACAGGAGCCCCAGCTCTGGCAGGACCGCGGAGGTGTGTGGAGCATCCTCCCGAGCTTCTCTGAGCAACAGACTTCAGCCCTCCCGGAATGACTAAGTGAGAAGTGAGTATCAGCGTGAGTCACGGGGCTGCGAGGAATCCCTGAAATAAGGAGATAAACTGTTCCTCCCTCGAGGATCGTTGCTGTGTGTTTCTCTGAAAGGCAGATCCCTTTCCGTGCTGAAGAGCAATGCGAGTGGTGCAGCCTGGGAGGAGAGAAGGGTTGGGGCCTGGGGAGAAGTTTTAGTGAGAAAAATGCCATTCGGAACAAATAATACACATACCTTGTAAGAACCCTGCTGGGATAGGAGCCCCCCACCTTTGCTCTCCCTTTTGGTAAGGGCAGGGCCCTTCCCAGCGCTCCCCCCTCGTTCCTGAGCATCCAGATCATCTGCCCTCGGACTGAAATGCAGTATTAGTGCTCTCCATCAGTTAGATTGCTCCCACTGCATTCACTAAGGAAAACGCAACAATTGCCAAAATTAAACTTTAAAAACAAGCATGCAAACAATAGCCTTCTCACGGATTCTTCAAAATTGCTTGTTACCAACAGAGTATCTGTTTGTATGCGTCTTCATACATTGCTTGTCCATCCATAGTTTCTTCTCTGTGGGTGTAGGAAACTCTCTTCTGAAGCTATGGAGATGCCTTTAGGAAAAGCCAGCGCTGGTATTCATGTGATCAACAAGAATGCCTGGCCCTTTACAGCACTGTTTGATTTGCACTGAAGATCTGTCATAGGCCTATTTTTAGCCTTTAATACAAAAAACTTCAGTAAGCCGAACAATAATATTTTAAACTGTTTCGCTTACTGTTTTTAATTGCTAAGCCACAAATATCCAGATGGCCACAGATACGAACTGAACCAACTGGAACGATTAGAAGCCCCTGATACCTCGTAGACTCCTGTTCAGAATAAATACCAGCCCTCCGAGGTTGAAAGCAGGTGGCTCACTTCCTTCTCATCATTTTTCATTTTTGTTTACCTCCATATTGTCCGATACAGGCCAGGAGTGAAACTGGAAGAGCTAGAAATATCAGGAAATACAGTCTAGAAAAAAAGGATTGTTAAGACTTGTCCTCTTCTTGCATAAACCTCGGTGGTGATTTGCATGTACAAATAATAATGAATACAGTGACATTTAAAAAGCTTTCTCTAAAGAATAAGTTACCTGTGGAAACACATGTATACATGCTAGCTTGTGCCTGCTCAGAGGCAATGCATTCTTTGGGGTCTAGGTAGGTCATGCCACCCGAAAGTTTTCCTATTGATTTCATAAAACTTCTGTGTTTCCGACCTGAGTGTGCCCTCATCTCTTTAAGTGCTGTAGAGGGGCCTGGAGCTGGCCCGGGGACGGGTGGTGTACAGCTGCCCACTCGGAATGCGTGTCTGCCCTCCTGGACATCTTCCGTCAAATCTTGGACTCAATGTTGTAACTCGCGTTCTTGTAATAAAAGCCTGTGAATACAAAGAAAACTTCTTGCAGTTGGTAAATCTGAACAAACAGCTTGATGATTCAGTGAAGTCCGTAAAGGCAAAAATCTGCTGGTAGTTTACTGAAATCAATTACCTGTCAGTTACTTTCTTTTAAATTTACATTTACAGATAACCATATTCTAAAACTGTGATGCAGATGCTGAAGGAATTAAATGAGCTGGGATTTCGTATGCTAGCCAGAGGAGTAGTCTCATATTGTGCAAAATTAGCATAGCAAGGACAAGTTTTTTTCAAGTTAATTGTCATCAATTAAATGCAGATGCCTGAATGTATACAGTAGTTTTCGGCTTTTACTAAGAATTTTTCCTTGCTCTCCCAGATATGGAGGGAGATATCTCCACACTGCTGTTAAAACAAATGATGCTATAATGAATATATGTGTCGCTAAATCCCAGTGTATACGTGTATGTGTACATATATTTATATGTGTACACGCACATCTGTACCGGGGGCCTGTACTTCAGTATTCTCTATGTAAGTAGGTACCCATGTAATCATGCAGATTATCAAAGAGAAACTTCATGAATGTACAATTAAGTGAAAGTACAAATCTTTCCCTGGCTGTTATTTGTTGTTTATCATTTTGCAGTACTGAAACAATGGCCTGTCGCGTTCAGGAGCAGAAGCAGAAATTGTTGCTGGACATGGAGCAATTTCCTGCTGGAGGAGGTTGCGCGTGGGGTCCCGATGCCAGTGAGCCCCGGCTGAAGCTGAGCAATGGTCAACACATAATCGGGGTCTGCCCCGAAAACCCCCGAGCGGGGGCCAGGACTGGGGCATGGCAATGTAGCTGGGCTGCTGGCATGGTCCGTGGCGTAGGAAATGAATGTCCAGGTGCCTAAAACTCTAGTGCTTTGCACGTATATCACCGTGCAGACCCAGGAAAACCCATAGAACAGTAGTATTTGCTGTGGAAATGCAGCCCCTGGATCTCAAAACCCCTCGAATTGACCTTGCTCCGCTCTGTGCAGTTAGGCAGTTACTCTGCAAGGCAGAAAAGCCTCTGGCTCTCCTGCCTGGTGCTCAGATCACTTAACCTGAGCGGGGAGCAGACATGGGTCCCATTCTTTTCCCCAAAGGTTGTTTAATATTTCATCCGTGGCTCTTTTAATATAAAATGTTGCAATGGCCAGAAAATCATATTAATTTTCACTCCGTTTTCTGGCCCAGTGACTATCTAATTAATCATGTCAGCTGTACTCCATAGCAACAACTGGTTCATAATGTGATCAGCTTGTTTTGGTTTACGGTGTAGACATTGGACCAGTTTTAGGATGAAAAAAAATCAGATTTTGCATTGTTTTGATGGAAAAGATGTATTTTTTCATCTTTCTCCTGGGTACATGGAAAATGTCTTTTTTTTTCCTCACTATAGATTAGATTCATAACAGGCTGTGTTGGCTGATTTCATGGTTACAGTAATGAAGACTGAAAATTACATGATCACAAAGGTTTTGTTGAACTCTACTAGAAACTCCTGACTGGAGTTTCTGTAAGGAAAAAAGATTACTTAATTCTACTACTTTTTATTTGTCTTCAAGTAAGTGCTAAACTTATAGCATAAGCAAATAGATAATCTGGTTTTGCCCTTTAACTAGTTCTCACCAACAGAAACTGCAAAAATAACACTTGTAATTCAGGAACTCATCCAGCTCCTGGAGCCTGGGCAAGTGTGCAAGGAAGATGCACTGACAGATTCCCGGACAGCTACTCTTGCCTGATGGGCAACACTGGGTGACTGGGATGGATTATCTGGCACCGAGTGGACACTCTTTTGTAGGACTTGCTGTAGGACTACAATTTTAAGCGTGGCTGAACTTTGAAGCTTGGGTTTCTGATTTCTCAATTCCGTCATTTTGTATTGGCTTGAAATGTTGCATTTCAGAATTAAAAAAAAAAAAAAAAAGAAGTAATTGGGCATATGTAAGCAGAAGGAAACCTGTCATTCATGGGGAAAGATACTCTGAACTCTGTCATTAGGCTACCACTTCAACCAGGGTCGTGATGTCAAATATTATTACCCTTTCCTGATACTAACCTGTGTTTCTTTTCAAGTTGGTATTTCACATGGAATACTGTTTAGATGTTTTGTGTGTTTGTACATGTAATACACCAAACGAAAAGACAAGTGTACATTTTAAAACAAGATTAGTAGGAGGCACATACCATTAATAATCTATAGTGTTCAGAAGAAGTAAATTCCTACATACATTTGAAATTCAGTACAATACTAAGAAAACAAAAACCCCTTGAATCCAGATTGTCTGATATCGTGAAAACCATAAACAACCTTAGCTGTGCTCTTTCTGTATGACCACAAAAGATTAACAAAAAACAAGTCTGCCTGGGAACTTCTACAATAACCTCAGGAGACCTAGGAGAATACTTGAAGTTGGAGTTTCAGCCCAGTTCAGTATCTCCAGCGTCTAAAAGGATATATTGTAGCAATAACAAGAACTATAATAAAATTATATACCTGTTTACATGCGTTCATTGTAGAAACCCCATGAACTTTATGAACATCAAAGATCATACTTGCTGCTGGGACACCATTATTATTATTATCATTATTATCATTATTATCGTTCTTCAGTTCAAAAGTATTAGCTATTGCCTTGCTTCCATTGCTGTCCCCTGTTTTCTTCATGCAGCTTTATACCTGACGGTAGATGAGCGTTTGCTTGCTTTACAGTGTATGGACATCTCTTTTTTTCCAACATGACCTTGGGATCTAACAGAGCACTTCAGACACACACTTCTCACTGGAATTCTTTGATCCGCTGAAGATTAAGTGAGATGCCTAAATACTGTTATAATGCTTTAGCAATTACTATTCTTGCAAGACTGCACTGTTAAAGTCCAGAGGGCAACACAAAATTATACTCTAGAGTAGGACAACGAAGAGGAATAGATGCAACAGAAGTAGACAAGCTATTAATGTCCATATTAATATTTTTATTTCCACTTAATTCCATAAGTAATTTTACTTGCATGGTGAGACTTCTCAAGTAGTATATTAATAGTTAGTGTAAAAAAGTAACTTCACCCTTAAATAGATAATTTAAATTAGTTTGGTTGGGGCCCTGAGGTTAACAGCCCTGCTGCAGTGAAACGGTATGAGGAGTGAAGAGCTTGAGGTGCCAATACCTTTCCTTAACATCAACAAAGAAAACTTTTTATTATTTTCTGTGGGGAACTTTTCATGTGAATATGCCTATTGTGGACCTTTGGAAGAGAGATGAAGTACAGTTGGCAGAATTGCAAACAGAATAATCTGGCACGTGTCATCTACTGTTGACTCAATGTAAGGCTGGTTTCTGGAGTCTGTCACCCAAAAACTTTTGCAAGAAGAAGAAGCGGCTGGGTTTTCCTGCCGTGGGCATCAGGCTGGTTCAGCTCTGTGTCACAGGGGCCTGGGGATACTTAGGTGTTTCTGGGCTCCCGGTGTGGCTGGAAGGGAAATCTGCTGGGGATTACTAAACACAGGGACGCCACATTTGGCCCCAAAGATGCAAGCGGTGGCCGGGAGGCTGGGGGAGCTGCGCGTTGGCAGAGCATCACACCGACGCGCTCCCCTTGCTCGGCAGCTGGCGGGCAGCGGTGCTGGGGGGGATGCTCTGCTGGCACCCGCGCGGCCCCTCGTGCTCGTTACGGCTCGGTGAGCCATGGGGGACCCGTGAACGTGAGTAAAGCCTGTGGTTTCATACTCTTGCGTTACAGCCTCCGCGTAAAATGTCAGGCAGAAATCCCCCTCGGGAACCCAGTAAAGACAACCCGAGGGAGATGCTGGTAGCTCGGGCACCGCAGGTACCTGCCTCCGAAAGGCTGGGGCGGGCGGCCAGCCTCCCCCCGTGCCTCCCTCCCTGCCTGCCGGGTCCGTCACTCGGAGGAGGCTGGTTGGCTTCGCGTTTGTCGGTGAGGAAAGGCCATTCGGTCCCGTCGCTGGAAGTGCTGTTGCTTCGAAAGCTGCTGCTGCAGCCGGGGTGCCTTCCTTGGGGTTTCACCTCCAGTTCTGCAGTGACAAACATCGCTCCCTGCGGTCTGCATGCCCCGACGGGAACTTCCTCGTGCTGCTATTCATGTGGACGTTGTGGGCTTGTGAAACTGGGGCGTGTAAACCAGGCTCTGTACGAGTTATTTCATCTCAGGTAATGAATAATGCCTCAGGAAGGGAGTTGGAAACTGAGGTCATTTTCGAGGCACAAAAGGCAGGCTTACCTGGCTAAACAGTGCTCCTAGCTGCTATGTAGCCTTTGGAAATATATTTTACATGTCACAGCTAAGAAGAAGCACAAAAAGGTTTTCTCTTGTTCCTATATCCCCTGTTGCACTGTGCTTCTGGCTGTAAAGCAATAAGCCTTGCCTAGGCAAAACCAATACAAACGTCTCAGAGACAACACATTAATCTCCTGACATTTATATAGACATCTCAAAGGCCTCAGAAAATTGAAGTCCACGTCAAAGAAAAAAAAAAAAGCTGTATTCAATTAGTCTGAATCTGAGTTTTAGTGCCGACGGAACCGCGATGCCATTGCAGCTGCAGCTCCGTCCTCCGGAGAGACAGCCCGGCTGGCGCGGGGGGTGGCAGAGGCATCGTCGGCGCTGCCGCGGGGACAGCCCGAGTCGGCCTCTGCGCTGGGCTTCGCCCACTCCAGGGCATCTCTTTCAGGAGTCAGGCCGTGTAATGTCTTCACCCACACTGCCACCGCTCAGTTCTGTTAACAGGCTTCAAGTGTATCTAGTAAGTAATCAAGAGGAAATTGCAGAGCTTTGTGTTTCTTTCCCCCCCTCCCCGCCCCTGGCATTTCAGTTTTCGGAAGTGTCTGTTGCTGGTGCTGCCGCCTGAGCAGCGTCCTTTTCAGGAGCTCACCTCTGCCTTCAGCACACAGCCCAGCGGCAGCAGCAGGCTCGGGGCCCTCGTCACGGCAGCATTAAGTAGCTCTTTTGTCACCAGCGGTTGTTCTTGTACAGATACGCGTGCGTGTGCGCATGCATATACATATTTATATACGTATATGTGTGCAGGTATGCACACATGCATGTGTGTATGTATATATAAAAATGTGTGTATGTATATCTAAAAATACATATACATTACGCATCGGTATATATACATATTTCATTTCGCGGCAACAAGAGTACTCCCAGGCGGGTTCAGGCTGAAGGCGCTGGTCCCGAAGAGGGGGGTCCCTGTGAGTGCTGTGGGCTGCAGGCTGGCCGGAGGCACGCAGGGGCTGGGGACACGGCAGTCCCGCTGCCGGGGGGGCCGCAGCTCCCTGCTGCTCCAGCCCACGCTGGCGGGGCAAAGGCGCGCTGCGTGCTGTGCTGGCGGGTCTCCGGGCCGGTGAGCTCCGCACCGCGCTGTGCAGCGGCAGCCCCAGCTGCCCTCCCTGCAGCCGCGGTCCTAAAGCCGTTGAGCGCTCTCCTCATACGTGGGTAGAGCCTTACTGGGGGTTTCCACGTCCGACCAGCAGTGCTCTTGATTTGTAACTTCCTCGCAGGGTGAGAATTAATCTGCACCGAGAGGAAGCCCGGTGTGTATGTCTGGAGTTGTGATGATGAATTTGCAGCTCTCTGTGGCACGATATGGAATGAAGCATAGAAGAACAGAGGAGTTCCCATTGGGAGGGACCTACAACCATCGTCTAGTCCATGTATTTACACCAGCAGCGCGGAGAAAGTGAACTCCACTCCTGCAGAGCGGCGGTGGGACGGGCACCCCGGGCTGGGGAGCAGCAGGCTCAGCCCAGGGGCTGCCCACCCTGCAAGGGGGTGGTGGGCGAGCGCTGCTGCCATCCCTGTCCCCGAGGGCCACGGTGTGCGGCGCGACCCCGCCGGCTCCTTGGGAGAAGAGGGAAGGACTAGCGTGAAGAAATACAGCCGCAAGTTTCAGGGTGACGGGCAGGAATTAGGCGGGAAATTATGTAGCCTACTTTATGTACAGGATTAGATTGCCTGTTAGCAGAGATCCCTCCGGGCCTCAGTAATTCTTAAATTAGCTCCTTTTTAGTGAATTTGCAGTTCCTATTCAGTACACTCCACAGCAGTTGCTAACGTGACTTGTGCACCTCTGGTTTCCATAGGAGAGGGAGGGACTGCAGGCGGTTCTGCACGGGGTCCTCCCCTGTAATCTGCATACCCAAATATCAGGGAGCAGTCCAAAAAAAGCACTGGCTGTGCTCCACACCATTCATGAGATACTTTTTCACTCTTTCTAGCCTAAATGAAACCATCAGAGCTTGTCAAGTTGGTGGGAAGTGAATTGGAGTGTCAGTGGGGGGAATTTGCATGTCATCCCTGCTGAAAGCCTTCTTGAAACTTATCTGTGGATATTTTTACCTGCAAAATCTTTTGCATGACTTCTCATCCCATCTTGTTCTGTGTAACGTTGCATCTCGCTGTGTTCAGCGATAGCCTAATGTGGTAAGATGTAACACAATATGATGCTTTCTAAGTCATTAAATGCACACAAGGTCATAAATTCAAAGCAACACTTCAGAATTAGAATTTGTTGTATTCTTTTAAAAACACAGACCTGATCATGAGCATGGCTTGAGCCAAGGTGCTGTTTTGCTTTCTGTTATCTGTATGTTCCCAGGGCTGTGCTGATCCCCGAGACTTTTGTAGTGCTCGTCCCTTTGGCAGGATAGAGCATCCCATTAAAAAAAGCCCAAGGCAGAGATAGAAGGGTCCTTTGTGTGGCTGAAGCAGCATCAGGACACCTTTTGTCCAGTACAGCGCTCCAGCTTTTGTAAATACACAGTGCTGTCTAAATACTCCCTTTCATGTGCATATTCGGTAACTTTGACAGCGTGTGACACAGGTTGTTAGTATAATTGATAGAAAGCAATTTCTTGTTTTACTTGTGTTTCAAAGAAAAGAAGATGAGAGGTTGGAAAGTCCTTGAAGCTGAGGGTTGTGACTTCTCTCATATGCAGTGGAAATGTGTCACTTTCCCGCTGGCTTATGCCCCTTGCCAAAGATCCTGTCTCTTCAACCCACCCTGTTAAGCCCGACCGCCGTCCTTGGGCGAGGGCTTGCGCGTTACGCAGGGCCAGGGCAGCCGCAGCGTTTCCCCAGGAGAACGGCTCGCAGCGCCGTGACTGACGTACCCGGTCGATGCGTCTTGCCCGCGTGAGCGTTGTGGAAGGTGTGAAAGCAAACGCAGAGGGTTAAAGCGGGGTGTTCCCCCCGGGGAGGCTGGGGACCAGGCGGTGGCCCCGGGATGCGCCCAGCTGCAGGAGCGTGCTGAGCGGTGGGTGCCTGGGTGCCAGGCAATTACAGCTGCGCGCAGCTCAAGTCAAGCTCTGGAGCTATAGAAATTGGAGGGAGCCTGATGGGGGAGGGACGTGTCCTGGAGGCCCAGTACATTGGGCTGGCTCAGGCGACTTTGCTTCTCTCTCCCAGCCCACCTGTAAAACGGGATATTTCTGTTCGGCTGCTGGTTGCCTGTCACGTCTATCCAGATTATCACGTATTCGGTGCATAACCTGCCTCTCACTAATTCTTTTCTAGACCTTCTTGAAGAAGGGCTTTTATTGTAATGTATAGATTCAGTATAAGAAAAAGAATCTGGTTATATAACTGTATGGTGACAAGTTTAGCTCCTAGTTAAAGATCATTAACAAAGGAGGTAATTAGCCACAGGAACAACCTGACAGCAGAGTGATGGATTCTCTGCCTCACCCTGTTCGCAGTCAAACCCAAATGTTCCCGGGGGCGGGGAGAGGGCTCTGTCCTGGGGAGGAGCAGCGGCACGAGCTGGCCATCCCTGGAGGACCAGCCTGGCACGGCCGCACGCTGCTGCCGGAGGGCTCGGTTTGGTGGCCCACCTCCGACCGGGTGGTCTTGTCAGACCGTGAGCTGGATGACTGGACCCAGCAGCCTTAACTGCCTCCTCTCGAGGTCAGCTCTGGGGTTTGCGGTGCGGTAGGGTTGTCTGCTTTAGGTACACACCGATATTTTTGCTCTTGCTGCTTTGCATGTAGAAACGGCGCTGCATGCTAGCACCTTGCCACCGTGTCCCACAGCATTTCAGTAAGAATAAGCCTCAGGGGGACAGCTTTGTTTAGGTTCAAATGTATGTCCCAAAGGACATTATAGGACAATACAGAGCAATGGAGGACTAGAACTCCCACTGGTGCAACATGTAATATCCCCATTAACTTCAATCAAAGCAATGGTTACTGGGGAAACCACATAGAAAGACCTACCAGTAACCGATCATGCTCATCATGGTGAACTGAAACGCAGGCTGGCTCTTAGTAGAAAAGTAACTAAATCAAATCAGCATTCTCATTTTAGATGAGCTTGAACAGGAGACATGGAAGCAGCTGAATCTTTTATTTCAGATAGCCTGTCTCCCAAATAAAAGCCATCTGACGTATTTGCTCCATACACATTTAGGTTTAAGATAGTCTCTGCGGCTCGGATGTATACCGTAAGAACATAGCTTTGCTGTTTTCCTTGGAAGAAAACTTTCTTATTTAGTTCTTTCTTTGCCTGAACCACCCCCAGAAGAATAAATGCCAGCCTTTATTTTCTAGTAACTCTTCTGCTCTTCTCACTTGGATGGGTCTGCAGAAAAGATGTGTCACAGTGGGATAGCCACCATTGTGCAAACCCCTGGAAGGAATCTATTTGGAAATAAGGTCGTGGAGATTAGTGAAGGCAAAAGAGGCAAGAGAAACTCAAAATGAAGCCTGTTGCTTTGTTGTTTATCGCGCCTCTTGTACCTGGTCACCACAGGGAATCCTAGAGCAGTAGCTGATCCATAAGTGATCTGATATTCTCCATGCGGTTTCAGGTACCTGAGCTGAGTGGAGATGGCTCGTTGTGGATTGCCAGTCTAGTAAAGAGTAAACTTCTCTGCCTTTTAAGGACAGCTTAGCAAGAACAATCATTTAAATTCAAATGGCATTGGATCAGTTAAAACTGGATAGGGTATAACTAGACAGAGTCATTATGATCCTTGAGACAATATTGTATACCCACCTGGCTATTAATTGATGCGATTTTGCACTGTGCTATGTCAGCTCCGTTCCCAAGGGGGAAGGGGCAGGCAGATCTCATAGCCTGGTTTCCAGCCAGGATCTGTTGTTGGCAGCATGATCTGATAATCTTAATTTATACAGCTAATTCTGGCTGGGAATCTAACTGTTTGTTGCACGTTGTTTAGACTTAATATCACAGTGCCTCTGCGAAGTAGGCAAAGGGCATCATCCCCTCTGTTTTACGTGGGAAATGCCTTGTTGCAGCTGTCGGTCTGCTCCTGCTCTCATGCAGCCTGGGGAAAGACAGTGGCATGTCCAAAATCTCTGCAGCAGATTTACTCCAGCATTTCCCAGTGGTATCTTGCCTGGGAGAAGGGCAGGGGGTGAAGGATACCTCTGTCCAGTCCTGTCCTTTTCCTTCCATTTTAGGCAACGAAGGGTTTACCTGGGTAAATCTTTTTCACACAAAAATCTCAAATGCTTTCTGTATTCCCGTATATTTCTGTATACCGCGCTATTTTTTTCTGCACAGTCATATAGCCAGGGTTAATGTGTACATGTCGTCATTGAGGGCTGGTGGGGAGCAGATGCTGGGTGCAAGATCCTGCACCTCCTCGCTCTGTCTGCACCCATCCGTGGGTCTGCCCATGTGTCGTGCACCACGGGCATCCTGCTGCGGCTGTTCCTCACCCACCATTGGTTTCGGAAGACATGGCCACGTCTCCCTTTTCTCCAGCAGCAGAATAAATGCAGCACTGATGCAGGGCTTGCAGCCCCCAGCGTGTCTCTGGGGAGGGCCATCAGGATGCACCTCAGCCCCCCCCGGCGAAGACCCTGCCCATGGGTACCCGGCTCCGGCTCCGGCTCCTCCCCAGGGATTTTCCTGTCATTTCTCCCCATGGGCAGCAGTTGCTCCATGAGCTGAGGTGGCATAAAGGCACACTCAGAGGCTGAGCGTCTTCTTTACATCCAGCCGGGACCAATATTTTTACTGTTCGGAAAGCAAAAGTTGGGGTTTGCCGTTCTGCAGCATTCAGCAACCAGAGCCTCGGTGTTGCTGCTAAACCCACTTGCTCCACCTTTCGAGAAGCCAATACCTGAATAAATGCCCAGACTGGAGAGCCGTGCCCCGGGCTGTCGGCGCAGGGCTGCCACGGCTGCCACCTCGGTGCCGGGCCGGTGGCCGAGCGGTGCCGCGGGAGGGTGGCCTGGCCCCGGGAACCGACCAGCCGCTCGGTGCGGCTCTGGCAAGAGAGTTAGTGGGATTTGTGGTGGTGCCTTAGTCTGACTTAGAACGTAGATTACTCCATTTTAAGTAAGGGGAGGAATGGAGCAATTTACATGTGTTTGTATACTTAGCGTGAATTATGCAAAAAGGAGAACATCCCTCTCAACCTTTTGCGCACACGACCTGCATTTTGTGCAGGAATTCACTGCCATGCTGGCAGGGGGAGGCTCTCTGTAAAATACAAGATCATTTGAAATAAAGGCTCCTTCTCTCAGGTATATGGGTTTACCTTTCCAAATACATTTTAGCTCATAACGGGACAAAACTGTCCATTTGATTATTGTCAGGTTTCTACTGGACCCTTTCATCCCTGAAATCTCTTTTTTAAGTCGGGAACAGCCTGTGCACTGGCCATGCCAAGTTTTTTGCACAAAGCCTTGGCAGAAACTCTTTGCTTAAAAATATTTCTATGTGTTTGCATTTATTAAAACAAACAAGTACTGTGAAATCTTTGTTTAGTTAGGTTATGAATTATTTGCTTATTTTGTTCCATATTTGTGCAGCTGCCGATACTACATATTCGTAGTTGCGGCTCAGCCCAGCTTGTGTCATTCAAATAAGTAATGCGGGTAAATTTAATTAAAGAAGTTAATATTGGCTTTTGTCGTGATCTGACGTGGTTATTCCACCTACAGTGCAAGGCGGAAGCTGGTACCAGGCTCACAGGGGAGCTGAGGGACCGTGAGACCGAAGGCAGCAAAGGAAGAGCACGGTGAGTCCTCCGTCCAGCTGCAGCCACCTGTAGTATATCGGGTGTATTTCAGTTCTGAGGGTTGTGATAGCAGCAGATAATTAGCTGCATTTATGCAGGTGTCCCAGGTAAACCTGTGTTTGGAGTGTTCAGGGAAGAAAAAGGGAGAAGGTAGGAAATCCAGCCTTTTCTCCTTGGTTTTGTTTGTTTGGATTGCAGACTCACTGACTCGGGACTGGGCTGTCTCTCAGTCGGCCTTTTAATGACACGTACCGGACTGGTGGTCAAGTGGGACTGAGCAGTAGAAGCTAAAGCCAGGGAGCAAGGATTTGTATTGCCTTGGAAAGGTGTTGAGTTAGTCCAGGGAGCATAGCATCTCTGTTCACAAAATAAAAATTCAGCACTTTTTATTTCTTCTGTATCTTCTCTGGGTACAGAATGTATAGTTGCATCTTCCCCAGTAATACAAGTTGAGGAGCTAGATGCTTTCTTTCTCAGCAAGGTCACTTCTTTGGGCTAATAAAAATCATTCTTTTCTAAATGAGGCTGGTTTGCTGGCTTTGATGCGGCCTGAGGAAGGTCTCGCAGCGCACACCACCTAACCTAGGGGTACCCAAAGGAGGCTTGAGTCTGTTGAGACGTATGATGTCGTTGGGTATGAAGAAATATCAAGGGTATTGATGCCACAATAAGGGACATTACATACTTGATAAATAACCTGGGGGCTGCATACAGGAAATCCTTCTTCTGTGTAAACAAAGTCAAATTCAGATTAGGGGAAAAAATGGGCACGTCTCAGGTGAATTGTTTGTGTGGTTGTCTCCAACATTTCCCTTGGGCACAGTTTCTTTTTCAAAATTGGATAGAGTGGTTTAGCAGGCATAAAACTAATCCAAAGCAAAGTTGAATCAAATTCACCAGCAAAAAAAAAACCTACCTCAAAGGCTTAAAATATAACCACAAAAGACCTGCTGGCTTTATAGCAGTATAATTGAGAGCACGTAATAATCCAGTGACAGCATGACCACAATAATACACATTTAAAACAAAGGAGAGAGAATGAGTGAAAAGAAAGAAAAAAATTATGAGATAAGACACTTTACAATCATTGCCTGTTGTTTTTGTTGCCGTGGTTGTTTTCCTCCTAGTACCATTAAATTATGTTTATACTGGATTATCATAAGGAAGAAGGTATCATAAAGTTTTATGATGAGAGTCTTTGAGAGGATAAGTACTTGCAGGAGGCTGCTGCTGACTGTCTGAGCAATTCATTTCATGGTGGTTGTCTAAGAGGGCCTGCTGATAGAATTGCTGCTTGGAGGAGGATGTCAGGGAAGTCATTTCTGGGAGGACAGGCAAGGTGATACAGCCAGGAGTGACAACCTCTCATTCTGGGTGAGAACATAATTCATGTGCACCTTACGACTTGACCTCATCAAAGTGATGTAGCTATAAATTATTAGGAAGATTGATCTACCTGTGAACTTTACTGATCACTTGCCCGGGAGATGTAGGCGCTATCACAGTGAGGCCCCAAAACGCTTCTGCGAGCTATTGTAAAAGCTGTTGTAAAAAATAACTGGCAGTTCTCCATCAGTCATCCATGGTCAATAACAAGTTTTTTGTCACAGGACTCTATTTACTGGTCAGCTCAGGCTTTCTTGTGAATGATCAAAGATCCCTGCAAGGTCACAGTGGGGTAATTGAGAATTACTGCTCAACAAAGACCTACCCTCTGCTGTGCCTCAGAGGTGGATATTGCTCTTTAAACCATGCATCAACATGATCAATCATATGATAAAATTCATGACACTCCATTCCTAATTCACGACATTCCTAATACCCTTGAGATTATCAGCAATTGAAGATTGATTTGGCTGCCCTTGTCCTAATGGCTCTTCTCCTTCCACCTTGCCGCAGAGGGTAGAGACGCACCTTCAGGCATACTTCCAGTGGTGCAGCTTGGTCGGGATGTGAAATGCTGATTTTAGGGGGCCGTTCTCTGCACCACTTCACAAGCTGAAAGTTAAAAACTTTAGAAACCGTAAGGGTTTTTGTCTTGAACTCATATACGTATGATTGTTCTGCTCAAGAGCAAATGGGGAGGTTAAGACAGTAGTTCTGCACAGGTACAGTCTGGCAGAGAGCAGCACTCCAGCAAGGATGCTTCATGGGTGGAGAAGCCCCTTCCCGTGGCAAGCTGCGCATTAACACCAGCGGCTGCTGGACCTCCCAGGACCCCACCACGATCCCAGCGGTTAGCAGGTGAGACTGCGACGAAATGGGCCAGTCTCTCTTTCTTTGAAGAGTGAGGGTGCAGCGGGAGATGTTGACTGGCGGATACATTAAGTGCCCCAGGTTTTGTAGTCACTGTTTATTCTCTGAGAATCAGTGAGAACTAACCAGACTTTTGACGCAAAGGTAGATCCCCAAGGTAGGAACAGCCGCTTTTGAGGAGAGAGGAAGGAGTGGCTCCTTCAACAATAAATACAATCTGAAGGCAATAGTAGGGGCTGAAAGGTTGAACAAATTTGCGAGTATTTTTATAGGCAGCGTCTATCTTCCAAAGATGCAGTCAGGCCCAGTTATGGAGCTCAGCATATTTAGTGGCAGTTTTCTGTGATGATTCAGAAAATAAATGCTAAATCAAGTGAACTTTGAACAATAAAACTGTCTGTCACATACTGGGATTCCTACTTGCAAACTAAGCACATCTATGAGAAGAAGCAGTAGTGACATAACCGGGTCACACCTTTGAGTTTTATACGTAGCATATTTTTTCTTTTCCTTAGGTGGAGATTTTCGGCATTTCATAAACAGCAGTTAAAAATCTCTTGTCTTTAGTTATTCTTCTTGCTCCCCATGTTCTCCATTGGGCTGGGACAATCATGCAACGAGTGTTAAGGTTAAAAAATTAATTCCATTAATAACACATGGCCAGCAATTAAATCATGCACCCATCTCGCAGTGCTGGTCACCGCACACGCACAGAGCAAAACGACAGTCCTTGAATCTGTGAGATTATGCTTAATCCTGACAAAATATCATAGATAAAAAGAATTGAGGTTGATTGGCACTGTATGGATTTGGTTTATCCTACCCAAATAGTGTTAAAATTCCGTAGCCTGCGTGAGGGGGGAGGATTTGAAGAGGGCGGGAGGGAGGCTGTGCAGGAAGCCTCGTGAGCACTGCTCTGCGCGGGGGTTCCCCTTCTCCTTGCGTTCATTCAGCGGTGCCCATTTGTTACATGCACGAGGCATCTTCAAGAGTTCCCAAAGTAACCAAGAAGATGGTTTGACTTCCTCTGAAGTAGGTCTTTGGGCCTCATCCTTATCCTGTAGGAGCGGCACTGAAGTTGGTGCTTCTTTACTGGTGTCATTGGCAAGAACAGGGCCTCCATACTGGAAAGACACAAGAACAAACTGGGTCTGCTTAAATCTCAGATAAATCACAGAGTTTAAAGGATCAGACCTGAAGGAAACTCTTCTAATAACCTGGTGGTTAAATTTCACTTTGGGGGTCAGAGGGCAGGTAGTGGAGGTTGAGAACAGCATCATGCAACCCACAGAAAAAGACATTGTTTAGAATTGTCCTGTTATTTCCAGATTTACACTGTAAGAACCATTTCCACAGACAAAAAACTTTTTCTATTGAGTCCTTGACAGTAATGAGCGTCCCAAAATACCATACGATCAGCTTTCAGGAGTGATGCCTGTAAAAAAAAAAAAATTAAAAAATTAAAAATCCCCCTGCAACTGCAAAGACTGTGAACTTAATTTACCAATGCAAACAAGAGAAGCCTGCCAAGTTGCCAACATAGTTATCTAATTTGTTGACACAGAGATCACAGGCAACATTTTATTTAGTTCTATAGATCTGCATTTGTTTGCCATCTGATCAGGTCTATAATCCAGCCACTTCTGCATCAGGGAAAATTGCTCTCTGTCCTTCCCGGTTCTCTTACAGCAGCTGGGACATTTCAGACTATATTTCTGACTCTTTCTGATGCCTGAATCTGTTGACCTTAAGGGCATGTTGTGAGGGCTGTTTGCTTTCAGGAGCGGTTGGGGAAGGTGACGGCAGGCAGCAGTGAGATGTGGAAAGACGACGATCGCATGGACATGCCTGTGCTGTTAGTGTGAATAATGGGGTCCTCTGTGCTTTGAGCTGGGGATGACTTTGTGTGTGATCCTTCCAAAGAAATCTGTGTGTCTGTGAAAGTTTAACTGGAGCCAAAGCAGCCGGGTCCCGCGATGGGGCTCCTGGCTTTGGCTCCCTTGTCTTGACCCTGCTCACACCCAGTGCAAACTGGGACCCAGCAGACTATCCCAGCCCCTTCATATTTTGCCCAGATGCAGTCAGGGAGGTGTGTTTCCTGCCCAGGAGAACCCGCTTCTCACTTTCAAAGTTAATTGACCTTTTCCTTCTGCTCTTCCCCTTCCATCTGCTCGTGCCCATCCTTCTGTTGTCACTGTCAACTCCTGCATCTCACCAGGTCCGACACGGCACCAGGCAAACCCTTATACTGAAAATCCCCCAAACTCTTCAGCCCAACTGCTGCTAGATTGCTGCAAGTATCCGCACTTCTCTGGCATGGAAATGGGAGATGGAGAAGAAGAGAGAGGTCACTCAGTCTCTTACGTATTACCAATGCAAGTTTACCTTCAAGAATCAATTTATCATACTCGACAAACCATTTTGCATGTGTCCAGGTGACATAAGGGACTGGATGTGGTCGTTCTGTCTCAGGAAAAATCGCATTTGGCATTAAAACATCGTGATCCTGAATTTTGTCTCCTGACCTCTGAATAATTCTTGTCTCTCAGTCATATTTTATTCTTTCCTGATTCTCTCTCATACATATCCTTTTGGTCACCTCTTTAAAATCATTGCTCACCTACGCCATACCAAATTTACTCCTTTGGATCTTCCTTCACAAGACAGCATCCCCAGTCACTTAATCATTTTGTTGCTTGTCTCTGAACTCTCTCCAATTTGTCAAAATGAATGGCTCCTATCAATTGGTGATGATGAGAGGATAGAGGGTGTATTTAGTGTGACAGTTATTTACTCTGCTGAGAATACATCTTTGTTTTCCTTCTCAGAGAAATAAGGCTGTACATTTTCATCACATTAGAGGCACAGCTATCTCATGTACTTAGGAGGCGTTACACAGAAATACTTTCCCTTGCAGTAGTTTATTCTTCTGTTGCATCTGCTCTGTGCCTGGTGGCAGGAAATGTTTGAAGCATGGGTATAGGTTCTAATGGTTTAGAAGGTTTTTTTTAGAAGCTAAGGTTTGGGATCACTATTTACTGTTTTGCTAAAAATTATCAATGTATCATCACCTTTCACTGCTAGCTAAGTATATATTGAAAGCATTTGCCAAATTAAATCTAAAATTAAAAAAATGTCTCACTGACTGTCCAAGTCTCAACATAGCACAGATGTGTGTCCGGAGAAGGACTCTCGCTGTGTATGCACTCTTTAACTGCAGAGAGGTAAAGAAAAATATTTTCGCTCAGAATCACAACTTGGAGGTATTCCAGCGTAAGGTTGCTTTGACCGATGCAAAGCTGCGAGGTCTGTGCACAGGACAGCTCTGGAGCTTTCTCCCTGAGAAGGCTTCACTTTCATGTGTACCTTGTAAGAAGAGCTGAGGGAATACATTTGGGAGACTTACTCCTAACCTGTGCCCCTGGGTTGGTTGGGTCCCCAGACCCCTGGCGACGCACAGTGTACGGCTGCCTTCTGCTTTTACTGAGTGCTTCGCGCTCTTAGGCCAGCACACCGGCTGATCAGGGGTTGCTTTAACCGAGCTTCTCTGCTGACTTTGAATAGGGAGTGAAACCATTTCCCACCACCGGCGCACAAACATGCCTTGGCATCTGCATCTGTGCTTCTCAACACTGGTTGCTACCTAGATGTAAAGAACTCTGAAAAATTAACAACTTCATTAATAAGGTAAGATGATTTCTGAAGCAGTGAATTCACTAAGGGCCAGGTTCAATTAAAGCAACGTGCATCTTTCAAAAAATTTCTGGGTTTTTTTGATCTCTTCCTAAGGACATTCCACTTTTTTGACCTCAATTTGTTATTTAATCTGTTGGGGCAGAATAAGTAATCCGACCACCATAAAGAGCTTTATCCCTTTATACTAATAAATTTGAATAACTCTAACTTTTAAAAATGCAGGATGATATTATTTAGTACTCTAAAATTCGTAAACAACACTTTTACCCTAATGATAGTTGGTAAAATTAATCCTTTCAAAAACTATAATTTTTTTTTAAAACCACTATCTCCCACCAGCTCTACAAATACTTATACAATGAATTGAAGCCCAGAAAAACCTTTGTCCTTTATAGATGTCCTGACGTAATCCATTCAGTTTGGGACAGAAGCATCTCGGGATGAACCATCCCATCTCTCTGGTTTGATGGCTGCATCCCCCGCCTGACTTCTGCGCTGGATTAGCACTTTCCAGATGTTGCGTTTATGTCACGCAGATCTCTGCGAGGTCACGCACATGCATATGGGGGTGTCCCCAGTTTTCTGGGGACCCCGAAGGGTGGGAAGGTGGGAGGGGGGGTACCAAAAACACGCTCTGCTCTGCAGTGCTGCCTCGGATCAGCTGCTCCAGTCATTATCGTGCCCCTCTCTATCAGCCTTTATAAACCTGTGACTGTCATGAAGTATTGCAAAAATAAATCAAGACCAAGTAACACTTGCTCGGGATCCCTGCCAGGTGTCCCGTGGTTTTATGGAGCCCGCCTCGGCAAACACGGCGTTGCTGCAGCAGAGACCACGGGGCCCAGAGAAGCTGCTGTGGAAAACCCCATCTCCGGCCACGGGGAGTCCTGCGCTGCACCTGGGAAGTAGACTCCTTGTTACATCTTTGGGCTATTTTAGGGAAAATGTGGTCTGGTGTTCTCCAGGACTAGCAAAACGCGCCACTGAAATCTATTGTTGGGTGACAAAGCTTGCGCAGCATGAATCACACAGCCTCCGACAGCCAGCAAGGAAAATGGGTATAGGAGCCTCTGGTTTGAAATCTCATGGCAAGTAACCTAAACTTGCGTAAATACGCATTTTCCTGGAAGCAGTAGGCAAGAAGGATATTGTTCAGAGCTGTTTCGTGTAAGCAGTGCAGAAGGTGACGGAGAGGCGAGGAGCTCTGGCTCACCTGCCAGCCGTAGAGCAACCCTGACCCTGTAACCGGTCCAATGGAGTTTCCACTTTCCAGTGGGATATGGCATATTCAACAACTCTTGTTCTTACAGCGTGAACCCCAGCAGAGTGCTCTGAAGAGCCCAGGGGCTTCTCAATGGTCCTTACTCATAAGTGACCTCAAATATTTCCTCCTGATCGCAGAGCAGTGTAGCAGTCCCCAAGTGACCTCTGCCTGGGACATCTCTTCCCTGCTTGGGTTCACCAGAACCTTCCCAGCACTGGGTAGCTGCATGTTATTAGCAGATATTAGTTCAGGTTGGGGACTGATCATTCGTATGAAAAGCTGTGATAATATCTCAGGTTTTTACGTAATGAAAACAGATTTTAACTGTTTTCTTGTTAAATGTTTGATAAGTGGAGTCTTATGTCTGCACAATATTTTGTGTTTGAAAGGCAACATTTGTTTGGACTTCCTCATGCAGGAAATTTATTTTAACAGCTCATTTCATAGCACCGAAATATTACTACTACTACTACTACTACTACTACTACTACTACTACTACTACTACTACTGACAATATTAATATCACTTAATTGTTAAAGTGCCTTTCAACTTCAGGAAAATCTTACAAACTCCTCCACCCTGGAAAGCTTCCAGTCTTTCACTACCTCTACGCTACATTCTGGGGCAGAAAATGAGAACTGTGCTTTCCCAAGAAAATTGCATGGGAGTTTTACATAAGAAAAGTGAAAAGACACCTTCACAGCGCCTTTTAGATAATGGTTTAAGAGATGCAGTTTTAGAGTTTTGCTGACATTTGCCTTGTTTCCCTCGGAGATGTTTATCTGGTAGCTGTAAGGTTTACCATCGTCTACCCTCTTCTTGCTGTATGATAGTGATATGTCGGATGGTGTTACTCGCCGTTTACCTGTGACTCCTGTGATATGTCCCCTGTGTTCCTGCTGCGTGCAAGAACAGTTGAAGCAATTGGGCAGGTCTTTGGCACAAATAATCACAGCTCTGTTGATTATTTGGCTGAGGAAATTACACTGGCTCGAGTCCTTCTTCTGGGCTTTCTTTTCATAGCTCAGTGAAGCAAAATCCATTTGTTTCATTGATGCTTAGGTTGGACCTCAGTGATTTTCCAAACATCTATTAAAATCGAGCCTATGCCTTTCTTTTCCAGAAAACCTCCATTTTGCTCCATGATTGGAATGATGATGTCAGACTGGAGTATTTTGGATTTCCAAATTCCCTGCTACAAAATAGGAGTGAGCTAATCAGAGGGACAGACAGGCTAATTATAGCAGAGAGAGCGCTTCTATTTATTCCCAAGTATCTTGTTAATCAGCAATAATGGAAAAGAAAATAGCAAGAAATTACATGACAGTTAAGTGAGTTTTTGTTAAAATATATATTCTTAAATTAACCTAAGTGTCTTTGAATCATGAGAATGTAATTTAATTTAATCCATTAACAATATGAAACTTGAATCCTACTTCCCATCATATCTTCAAGGGTGGAAGTAATGAAATGTTTAGTGGTGAGTAGGTAGTGTTATTATTAGAGACCTAATTGCTCGAAGGTGCAATAATATCCACTGCAATATTTCATTTTGGGGGGTCAGAGTCTTTTTTAATGTCACAGTTGTAAAAGGATGGGAAAGAAGTGCTGGGCAGTTTCTTGTGAAGCCTAGTGAAATAGGTCACGGTCTGATGCGTGAGCTGCAGTGAGGTTGATTGGGATAGGAACGAGAGCAGAACCTGTCCAGCAGAAATAAATGTATAGAGCTGCTTGTTCCTGTTTTCTGTGGTTGTAGCACAAGAACATTTATACAGACATCAACATTTAAAAAAAAAACAATTACATTTTAGCCAATATCTGATCCTTTCACAGAGAGGAGGAAGAGGAGGAGGAGGAGGAGGAGGAGGAGGAGGAGGAGGGCTGTCCCATGCTGTTGTGTTGGCTAAATCAGGCTGGACAAGGAGCTCTGCTTGTGTCTGATGTCCGCTCTCCGGGGAGGGGGGTCAGCTGGCCCTTACAGGAGGCTTCTTGCAGGTCATGCAGAGCTTGAGGAAGAGCACAAACGGAGCCCCCAAACTCAGAGCCCAGCTCCTTGCTGCTGGAGTGCCTTTAGCAGGAGTGATGCTGGTCCCGAGGGACGCGGCAGCCCAAGGGATGCCCTGCAGATGCCTGGGCTGTCCGCTGCGTTGCTCCGGTGGCTCACGCCTCAGATCTCTGGATCTTCTCCCACATTGCAGTGTTTTAATCAAAGAAATGTACTCTACCCATCTCCGGGAAGGATTTAATAACAGAATAAAAATTCATTGCTGCCTTGTTTGTTCCAGTGGCAGCTTTTGCTGACAAGAGCCAGAGCATGGAGCTGGTGGCAGGGGTAGTGACAGCAGTTTTGTGGGGACTTGCTCTGTATCACACACCTTGGATGTGAGGAGCCGCAGATACGGTTTGTCCCGTCCAAATTGGCACCAAGAAATGACCTGCCCCTCTCTGACAATTCTGTTACTCTGCCCAGCTCTGCATATCACCAAGAATAGCCACCACATTATTGCTGGTTTTTTTTGAAGCAGCAAATTTTGCAACACTCAGTCCTGTTCCTCCAAATCAGCCCCGGCCCTTCGCCTTGCCTTGCTGCTCACTGATGTCTTTCCTCATCAGGGAACAGGAAGCAAGTAGCACGGTTTATTAGGTGCAGACAGCAAACACCTCCTTTTTGGGGATGGATGTTTTAACACCCAGTTCTGTGATCATCTCCTTTTTGGGGAAACTCCCTTTTGGGCTCAAGACTTCAGTCTTCAGTACAGGGCAGAAAGCAATAGGATTTGATCTTCATTTTGACTCTGTTTAAGGAGGTTTATGTTTACGAGCACATAGAGTTTCCTGATTGGGGGGGGGGGGGGGGG
>JANXJC010000037.1:23796418-23825358 GCA_027564655.1 Leptodon cayanensis | reverse complement strand
AAAAGAGCAGCCAGCCAGCCAACGATGCTGCCCAGCACAAGGCAGGATGCTGCCACGGTTCAGTCCCTCCCTGGGTGAGTTAGGAGAGAATACACAATTTTTACTGTTTTTAACCCAAAAGCTGGTGCCCAGCCCTGCTGCCTCCCCCGGAGCAGAGGGACCTGGCTCCAGCAGCTGCCTCCAGCCACAGAGAAAATTATGGTGGGGAAAGGGGCTCGGAGCAGCAGGGGGAAGCCCCTGCGGCCGAGGCAGAGCCCAGCACAGGCGCCAGAAAATCAAACAGAAAGCAGCCCGGTTTGGCTGTCCCGCTCCCCTTGCCAGGGCCCGGCCGGGACAGGGACACCCATGAGTGCCTGGTCCTGGCTCACAGGGTGGGCCAGGGCCAGAGGACAGGGGGGGAACCTATGGAGGGGGGGGGGTTCCAGTCCCAGCCCTGGGCAGGGGGATGCGCCTGCTCTCCCCTCGTCACAGTCAGCGATGCCTCAAGAAACAGACACTAGGGCTCCTTGTATTTTTCATTAAAAAACCCTTTATATTCATTTCATGGCGGTTGAAATCACAAGAAATTAGGTAGGAGGGAAAACCAAAACAAAAAAAACAACAATGAAAAAAAAAACCAAAACAAAAAAAAAAAAAAAAAGAGGGGACAAGTACAGACAACCAGCACAGCCCCCCCACGGTCGGTGCTTTCGCAGGGCCGGGGGCACAGGACAAGACCTAGGACATCAGCTACTGTGTGACTTAGTGAAGTAACTCAAGCAGGGGACGAGGCAGAGGCCGGTCTCCCTTCGCAGCCCTTCTGCCTCCTCCTCCTCCGGGTGGGAGCCGCTTCCTCAGCTCTCCTCCACGTCATCCACAGCCTCTGACTCCCCACGAGCCTTCTCCCGCTCCGGCCCGGCTCGCTCGGCCTTGGGATAGTCCTGCACGCTGCTGGGGGAAGAGCACAGGCATGTCAGTGAGCGTCTCCCCTGCCTGTCTGCCTTCCCCTGCCTGTGGCAGTCCCTCTCCTGCACCCCAGGTTCCTTGCCAAGCTGGGAAAAGCCTGACAGAACCCACAAGACCCCCTCCTCAAATCATAAAAGAGCCTAGCTTGGATGTGCATCAGACCCATGGGAGCTCCCAAGCCCCCAGCTCTGCCCCTCACACGCTCACTTATTGTGGGTCTCCTCGGTGGACGCCTCCGGCTCTCCAGCTCCTGGCCCTTGGCTTTTGTCCTTCTCCTCTGTGCCCTCCGCTTTTTGGGACAGGGATTCACCATTCACAGGACCCGACAAGTCTAAAGTGAAGAGAGAGGGTCAGACACTCAGGTCCCCACGGTGGACCTCATCCATCCCGACCCATGAGGGGCTGGGCAAGCCAAGGACCCATGGCCACAGGCTGTCCCCATCCAGGCAAGGGACATCCAGCCAAGACCGAGGGGATGCCAGGTCTGGCCTGACCCCGATAGCTACAAGAAGGGCCCCAAAGACTCCATCCCCCAAGCCCAGAGGCAGGCGTCAGAGTGGATTTTCCCCATCAGCCCCTCTGGGAAGGCTCTTGCAGCATCACCAGGACGTCCCCAGGCAGGGACCTGGCTACGAGGGTGGAAGATCCCAGTCACCAGCTGCCTGCGCAAGAGCCTGAGCCAGTGTCCAAGGGCGTCTCCACATTCCTCCGTCTCCCCGGTGCCTTGGACCACCGCTCAAGCTGGCAGCAAGGAGCCATCCTGGCCCAAAAATGAGCCCAGAGGCACCCACAGCCAGGGCGTAGGCTTTGAGGTTTGCCCTCTGCTCTCACTGCCACGAGTGTTCAATATTCAGTCCTTTCCCACACTTGGCACTCCAGCAAACAAGGGACTGGAGGTGCCATGCAAGGCTGCCGATCCCCTCCACCACTGAGGCCAAGAGCCACCCCTGTTCGTGTCCCAGGTCCCCAGCGGGATGTGCCGTGTCCCCGTTCATGTCCCCGGTCCCCAGCAGGATATGTCAAGCCCTGAGAAGGGCCCCAGGATTGCTACATGCCCGGACAGAGCAGGGAACCGCCCCAAGACGTGCAGGGAGCATTACCAGCATTTGTCTCCTCTTCACCCTTCTCATTCCGTGTCTCCCCTCCTGACAGCTTCTCCTGGCCCTTCTCCGCCTCGCCCTTGTCCTTCTCAGGCCCGGCTTTGTTGGCTTTCTGGATTGCCTCCATCTTTGGTCCCAGGACGCGCGACTTCAATCGGGTGTAGACTTCAGCGGCTTTCTCCATCACGTCCTTGTTAGCTTTATAGCGACGGATCTGCCCCGGAAAGAGAAAGGAGAGATGCCCTTAAAGCTGGGGTGGCCCAAGCAGGCTCCTCGCTCCCTCCAGGGAGGGACTCAGCCCTCTGCCCTACCTTTTTCAGCGTAGCCACCACGTCGGTGTGCTTCTGGAGGATGTGAGAGGTGACCTGGAGCGTGCCCAGCTCCTCTAGTGCATTCAGACACCGCTTGATGTCCTGCAAGGATGGCACCAAGATCAGAAGCTGCCTGGAAGTCTCCCTGTGGGCACCTGGGGCAGTGCTGCATGCAGCACGGTCCCCTAATGCCACCCAGCATCCGGAAAGGCAAGAGGAGGCTCAGCCAGGCTGAGCACCCCGAGGTATCGCAGCTGGGCAAGGCTAACGTGGTGGCCAAGGACACAACAAGCAGGGACCTCTCAGGCCAGGCCAATGCTCTCGGGTGCTCACCGGGTTATCCACCTTCAGGGCAAACTTGATCTCACTGTGAAGTTTCTGAAGTTTCTCTTCGACTGTGGGCTCTGGAGCAGCAAGAGAGACAGGCCAAGGCATCAGGCCACCGGAGGAGAGCACAGCACTGCCCAGAGCCCGGGATCTCTCCCCCAGCAAGGGTTTGGTTTCCTCCTGCATCTCCAAGGTCAAACACAGCCCCAGGGGCCTCTCTGAAGAGGATGGGTTGGGGTGTGCCAAGATTGGGAGGGGATGTAAATAGGGAAGCTCACTGTCTCTGCACACCCTTTAAATACTTTCCATCATGATGCTGGGACCACAGCACCGCTGGGAAAGACCCCAGCACAACCATGCTGATCCCTGTAGGAGAGATCCCTCCCCCTCCCTGGGATGGGGGAACCAACCCTAGATCCCTTCTCTCCTTCTCCTCCCCTCTGTGATGGCAAGCAACATCTCTCTCACCCTTTTTCTTCTCCATCCTCCTTTCGGGGATCAGGTCAGATTTCTTCCGGCCTCGTTCCACTTTCAAAGGTCTGTGGGAGGAAAAGGAAAGAGGTAAGATTGTTCAGGTGAAATTCCCTGCTCACCACTGGGCTAACAAGAAGGGTGATGACACACGTCAGCGTATCCCCCCTGCCTGCCCGACAGAGCGAGCCAGGCAGCAGAGCCCTGCCACACTCCACCCACGCTTTCACAAACATCTCCCAGCTTGCAGGCAGACAGGAGCCCTGAGACAGCAGCTCCCCCATGCCCCAGCTTCCCGGGATTGCAGAAAGGCAAAGCCCCAAAGCAGTACCCCAAGAATCTTCCCCTGCGAGATGGAAAACACCAGGGGAAGCTCAGCCTGGTGCCTCCCAACACCTCCTCCAGCCCCTTCAGCTCTAGGACACAGGAGGGGAGGTAAGAGCCCGGCCCCTCCACAGGTGCTGCTGGCCCAGGGGCAGCTCCACGGGAGCCCCATCCCCACCCCGGGGTGGCAGCCAGGGAGGGCTGGGCAGCAGCAGAGGAACGGCCCTGTCCCCAGAGGAAGAAAGCGCCGACGCAGGGAGGGAAGATGCTGACTTGTTCCGTGGTTTCTCCTCTGCTCGGCCCCTCTTCTCCTTCTGATTTGGTTTCCTTGACAACTCCGAGGGCTGCTTCTTTGCCGGCTTCTTTACCTTGGAGGAGAGAACAATGCAGGCAAGAGTGGCAGAGCCCTCCCCGCTGCAGGAGGGAAACAGTGCCACGGCCACAGCTGGGCACAATCCAGCAACGCAACCAGCCAGCACCCATCACGCCATGGCTGCGAGGCGGTTTGGGTGCAGGGCCATCCCCCGCACGGGATAATAAAAGGACTTGGGTTGCAGCACAGCGGTGTGCTGCTCCAAAAGTAAATATCCTCGTACCTCAAGTGGCCCACCCAGCCTGCAGTACCCGACTGCCAGACCCATGCATCCTTCCAGACCTCAAGATCTTTGTGCTGCTTTCCTGGCTCCCCCTCCACAGGGAGGAACTCACCAGGCTAAAAGGGTGACCTTGCCTCTGACCACGGGCAGCATGGTTCCTAAGAGCCCTCTGCAACCCTTCCCTGTGCTTCAGCCAAATCCGACTGATGCTCTCCCAGGCTCTGGGGAGGACAGCGGAGCAAATCCGATGACTGTGGTGAGAGGGGAAAGCATCAAGGAGATGTGAGACCCACAGCTGGATGGGCCATCCTGAGCCAGGGGAAGAGCTCCCATTTGCAAGGCACGGATGTGCCTACAGACACGACTCTTCCCAGTGCTGCGTGGGCCACCCCAGGGTAACGCAAGACCGAGACAGCAGGTCCCTGCCACTTCTGGAGGTCCCTGCTGACCTGACAGGGAGATAACAGGCTGTCTGTTTGTCCCTAGCTCCCCATGGCTCTGCACTCACCTCTTTCTCCAGCTCCAGTTCAGAGTCCGAGGAGGACGGGGCCTTGGCCCGGCCCTTCCGGCCCTTTTTGGCCACCTCATCCTCTGCACTGCTATCTGAGTCCGAGTGCACCTCCTCGCCCTTCTCCGCTTTCTCCTTCCTCTTCTCTTTCTCCTCCTTCTCCTGCTCCCGGAGCCGACGAATCTCTTCCTCCTGCTCCCTCTTCCTCTTCTCCTCCAGCTCCCGCCGTCGTTCTTCATCTCGCCTCTTCCACTCGCTGATGCGATCCACATCGCTATCGCTATCACTGCAAAGCACAGAGCACGCTTGGACCCCTTGTGCGGAGGGGAGGCAGGTGACCCTCCAGCCCAGCCCCGAGGGTGATGGTGTCCCAGCTGATCTCACCTGTCACTGCTGGAGCTGGTTGGGACACGCTCGGGCTTCGGTTTCCTACCACGGGGCTTGGGAGGGGGTTTCTCAGCTGCAAGAGAACGGGGAGATGTTCAGCAGGAACCCTAGTTGTCCCTCTGTTAAAACAGCCCCAAAGTGGGGGGGGCAGAGGGCTGTTCAGATATGGGCTGCAAGGTGTCCACAGCAACAGGAGACCCCAGAGCCTCAGAAGCCCCCAACCTCACATGCTCTCCGGTCCCCTGAGGGAGCCAGCAGTGGCCCAGGGGTGGTAGAAGCAGCTTCCTCGGTGTTACCTGGCTTCCTGCCCCGTGGAGCCTTCTTCACAGACACATCCGAGTCTGAATCGGAGTTCGAGTCCGACTTGGTCATGTCCACAGTCGCGTTTCCCATTTCTGAATCCGAGTCCACTTTGGAGTCTGAGTCAGAGCCAGATTCCACTTTCTGCAGGCACAAAGCAGGGTTGGACCGGGGGGGTGGCAGTGGCTCAACAGCGTGCCCCGCATCACAGCGGCACGGGGCCCAGCCGGGTCACTGAGGGATCGGCAAGGTCCCTCCTAGCACTGAACCTACGTCCAGCCCGTGGCAGAGCCCTGCCACCCCCTGCTCCCCCCTCCAGCAGCGCAGACCCCAGACTCCTCTCCAGCTTCCCGCTGCACTGAAGACTGGGAGTCTTTTACCTTCTTCTTCCTCCCCCCTGCCGGCATCCTCCGGGGAGCCCTGGCCACTGGCTTCTTCTCGGGAGTGAAGTCCTGCAGGAAAACAGATAGGAAGAAATGGGGAAGAGTCTCATGACAGTTTCAGAAGCCCGACAGGTTCCCTCAAGCCATTGCTCACCCCAGACAGCGATGCTTTTCCTCCAGCCCTTTCCCCACCGCCCTGCCACCCTCCATGCAAGGGTATCCCCCAATCCTCTCACCTGGTCACTGTTTTTTTCTGACTCAGAAGATGTTTCCGAGTTCTCCTCTTCTGTCAGGGAGGGGCTGCCCTGATCCAGGTCACTGGAGGATTTCCGAGGCCGTTTTGCTACTGGCATCTGATACACAAGAAGTGAGAATGTAAGAGCAGCCCACTCCCCCTCCACCCATAACAGAAAGCCAACACTTAGTTGCTGAGAAGGGGTTTTGCCTAACTCTTCCCGACTGGCCCTACAAGAGCAGCCACATGCACTCAGAAGAGCTGTGTCCTTCCTGGCTGCAAACCACACCAGGACTTGGCCATCCCACCACCTCAAAGACAACATGAGACAGCTGCGAGACCCCCAAACACGCTGAACCCCATTTCCCACTGGAGAATCCAGAGGGAGTTGTTTTTTCCGCCACCTCCAGACACAGTGGGTTTGACATGCTGCATAGTAGAGGAAAGCTGCAGCTCAGTAGTGGACCCAACGACCATATCGATGTCCTCCTGACGAGGACACCCTCCCGTCCCCGCTGTGTGGAACCGCCTCAGCCCACACTCACTTTCATAGCCAGCGATTTTCGCTTGAGCCCGCTGTGGTCGCTGCCTCGATCTGAATCCTCATCGCTTTCCATTTTCTCCGTGGCGACTGCAGCCATGGCAGCGTCTTCCTCATCGTCACCTGCGTCGCTTCCCCCCATCGGATCATTCTCAGGAACGTCGCTGTCCGAGGAGCTCGCAGGCTAAAGACAGCGGGGACGAGAGTTGTGTTATCGCCCCAAGGGGCCTGTGGTGCATCAAGGAGAGAGGAGAAGGGGCACAAAAGGGTGACAAGCGATGGACGGCAGCGCTGAGCAGAGAGGTGTGCGTGCAGAGGAGCGTGGGGCAGCCTCCCCTCCCAGCACAGAACCCTTCGGCATGACTCCGGACAACGTGACCAGCCCTTCAACAATGATGTTCAGTCAACCCCCTTCTAACTCCCCTGCACCCCCTTCCCAAGGCCCCTCGCGCACCACCCCGAGACCACCAGCAACACCTTCCCTTTGGATTCCCCAGCTCGGCTTCCACCCACTGCTGCTGCCTCACTCTCCTCTCCCTCCCCCTCCTCACGCTCTGCCAAAGACCCCTGGAGAAGCCTAGACCTGACAGCCCCTCCTGGGCGAGCGGACCCCAGCCCTCCTCTGCCCTAACGGCGCCAGACAAGCAGGGCTAGATGGCTCAGTTCAGCCTCTGCTTCGGCGCCAGGTAGTGGCCATTCTTCTCCGGTGGGCTGGCCGCCAGCCCTCGACTCGGGTCAGGCCTCTTCCTTCTCAGATGGCTTCACCCCACAGCACATCGCACACCTTCCCCAGCGGAAACGTCCACAGGAGGAGTCCAGTGTGGCGGCCACCGCTCCTCCCAGTTGGGATCTCCTGTGCCCTGTACCCTCACTCCCACATAATGGGAAGGTCTCTTGGCTTCTCACCAGCACATCGTGAGGTTCCTCACGCAAGGACATCGCACCCAAGGGGTTTCTTAGAGCTGGGATTCTTCCAACGCTGGAGCCTTCCTGCTAGAAAGCACCTCCTCGTCCTTGACTGTTCCTGACACCTCACTTCGTTTAGGTCTCAAAACCAAGAAAGACCTCTACTTCAGTCCCTTCTTCTGCTCCTCCAGGCATTTTGGCCACAAGATGCAGTTGATGTTGGTGAACCCTCAGTCTTGCTGGAGCCATTGGCGTCGCCTCGGTCCCTCAATCACAGTAGGCCCCTCACCAACAGGTTTCTTACCCCTGCTGGGAGTTCACGGTGGAGTCCCTGGACAAAGCGGGTGCTGCCTGCTTCACCATCACCAACCTCCCGCCCAACAAGCTGAAGTTGTTCTCCAGGTTTTCAAGCATCTCCATGGTCTCACCTTACCCTACATCTGCAGTCTTGGGTCCGACCATCACCCACAGCTACTCAAACCACATCCTCTCTCCTGCACTGGCAGCGGCACAGCCGAGGGGGCTCATTCCCTGAGCCTGCCTACCTCCAGACCACCTTGTCCTTGTAGCTCACCTTAAAAACCTTCCTCTGCCTCTTCAGACCAACTGCCTATGAAGCTGCTTTGGACGCCTTCTTTGAAGATCGCTATACAATAAATTGTATCACACAATTATGGTTATGAAATGCCCACACAAGCAATTGACAGCAAAGAGCCGTCTCCCGGCCTGCTCTGAAGCCCACTGAAGAAACAGCCCAGTGGCTTTTGGCTCAGGACCTCAGAAATGGATGAAGAGGGGGACTGCCCAACAGTCCACACACAGGTCCGGGAGCCGGGGACGAGCAAGCCTCAAGTTCTCGCTCTGATAATAAAATCCTCCATGGTTTTGGGCAAGCGGCACAAAGCACATCCCCGGTTCCACCTCGAAGATGGGGCAAAGGTATCTTCCTCCAGAGGAGGAGGAGGAGAGCTGACTCCCTCAGGAAGGGAGAGGGCAGGGAAGGGAAGCTACTTCAACCCCAGGAAAGCCGATGTGCGAGCTGGAAGCGCGTAGGCACCATAGCAATGAGAAGCACAGAAAGGAGGAGAGCGACTCGGAGGAAAGGAGAGATGGAGGTGCCGGCAGCCCACGTCCTCGCTGCCCCCCCGCCGCGCGAGGCCCGCACTCACCGGAGGGGCACTGTAACTGGCGTGAGGGTTGTTCTGGATTTCCCACAATCCCTCGTTGAAGCCTTTTCTCTTGTTTGGTTTCCCATATTTGTCTTTATATTTTTCATAAGGGAAGAGATCTTTAGGGCCCAAGAAGGCACTGGAGAGAAACAAAGCAGAGGTGAGCCCGGAGCAGAGGCAGCAGGGCAAAAAGCCCAGAGAGGGGAGCAAGGCAGCGCTTACGTCTCGTGGGTGCCGAAGAAGAAGATGGGGTACTTGTTCGGTGGGGGTTTCACAGCGCCATCCGCGATGTCATCGATCTGAAAGGAAACCCAAAGCAGGAGGTGGTCAGAGAGAGCGGCTTGAGCACATCCTCTGCGAGGCACATCAGCCCCGGCTAGCAGCGTCGGCCTCTGGCACCCGCACCCGCTTGGAGGCAAGCATGGCAAGAAAGCACCCGGACGGAGACCTTGCAATGCACGAGTCTCACTGCGGCGTCAGGGCCCGGCGGGATCTCTAGAAGAGTAACAGAAGGGATCCAGCACGGATGCTCTATGGCTAGAGCTCGGCTCGAGGTCGTCTCTCCACCGCTGGGCTCAACGCCCAGGGAAACACGGGCCTTGTGCTACTCCCCAGAGATCCATCGCACAAGCCGCCTCGGGGGGGGGACGCCCAAGGGAAGTCCCCTCCAGCCCAGGGTTGGGGGTGATTGCTCCAACGGGGCGGCCTGAGGGTCCTTCCTGGCTGGAGACCGGCCGCAGGAAAAGCCCCGCTGCCAGCGGGACGCGTGGGCCACCCCGTCTTCTTCCCACGCGCCGGCTCCAGCGCCCGTCTGTCTGCTCCACGTGGTCTGGGCTGCGGGCAGAGCCGCAGGTGGGAGCCTCGGGGTGCGCAGGGGCTGCCCCGCGTGCTGGGGAGGTCTTCGGGGCAGGGGGGAGCCTTCCCCAAAAGAGCAAGCGAGCTAAAGCAGGAGGGGCTGCAGACGCCGGCAGCGTGAGGGCTCTCCTGGAAGGACCGAGTCCTCTCAGCGCCAGGTCAGCCATGACAGCGCGGGGATGGCATCCTAGATCTCACGGCGTGGTGCGGCCAAGCATCGTCGTCTCCGGCACCCTGAGCCTCCCCGGTACCTGCCGGCCCCGATCCCATACGGTTTCCACCTGCCAGTCTCTTCCTATCGGACACCTTCAGCGGATGAACCTGCCTCACCCTCAGCTGCCATTGGGGACCACCGCAGACTCCTGTCCGAGCCCCCGAGGCGCCTCACGCTCCCCCGGTGAGCACGTCCTACACCGGGCCCTGCTCTGCCCGCTCCTCCAGGCGCCACCACGGCACAACGCTGTCACCCGGCCAGCGGGACCAGTCGTCCCCCACCACGCACGCTCCCTCGCCCCATCCGCACCCCCCAAACCGCACCAGCACCCTCCGATCCTGCACCTCGCGAGCGCTCAGCAGCAGCCCCCTACGCGCGTCACATGCAGGCACTGTCCCTCTCATCCCCCAAAAAGGGACAGAGCCCCAGAACCCAGTTCTGTGTCCCCCCCCCCCCCCCCCCCCCCCACCACGGTTAAAAATCAAACTTTGATCCCCTCGAGTCACATAGAGACAAGCACTAACAAGCATCTTATGAGCCAAAAGTTGAATCTTATAGCATTTCAGCCAAGCAGGCTTGGAAAATTAAGATTAGGGCTGGAAATAGGAGAAATCAACATTAAAGTTTATGTATATATGCTTTATGTATTAGCCATGGTGACCAAAAAACCCTGAATTTTTTCGCATGGCAGATAAATAAACTTTGGTTGCAGCACAAATTTAAGAGAAGAGCCGAGGGGAGGTCCAGCGTGGCCTCATGCAGGGGCTGGCAGCGATCCGTGCCAGAGAGGGCAGATGCCGAGGGGAGGAAAGTGGGGAGCCCTGGGCTTGGGAACAGTCTCGGGGCGGCTGGGCTGGCACGTCACGGGACTGACACCCACCTCGGAGTTTCACCAACTTGGAGTCAAGGGGGCTGTGTTCACACCACTCTTTCTGTTCTTTCCTTTTTGGGGGAAAGGGTGGGGCTGTTTGATAAGGTCATGGCAAACAGTTACTTTTCTGCAGTTTTCTCATATTTTTGCTGTCATCCTTCAGTCCCTTTGGTGCGTAAAATTTATTTTGCTTAGTTGCGTTTTATTTAAAAAAATGCTACCGTTTCCACTTGACCTACTGTGATTTCAGAAGAGCAGTGTGGTACATTAATCATCTGGGTAATGATTTCCTAATATTTATGTGAAGCTTCTTTCAAAGTTGGTATATTACTTTACATGGAGAAGGTCCTGTTGATTTTCCCGCTGCAGCCAGAGCCGTGGTGTGCATTTGCCTTGACTCATCGATAGGATGGAGAAGGGTCCAAGTGGCTGTTGATACCTTTTGCAGCCTTCTCTCCCCAACCACACATCTTCAGAAAATAGTTTGTCAAATACTCATGGTTTCATCTTTTCCCTTTCATTTCCAATGGTGCGATGCTATTTGGAATAATGTCTTCTATGAGGATAACCTTTAAAATTCAGTAGAGAAAGGAGAAGAAAGAAGAATGATGCTTGCAGAGGTCCTGAAGGAAAAACTAGCACAGGCTCTTACTTATTTCTATCAGGTTGGGCTTTTAAGTAACCTACACAGGTTTTCTAAATATGCACGCCTACATGTCCCGATGATGAAAAACCTGCTTGTTTTTCAGGACGCAGACTGACGTGTAACTCTCTGGCATTTAAATCCTTGCGTCTGTAGTCCTTTGTTTTGGAAAAGGCAGCAAATTAAACTCCCACCAGCAGACACCCAAAGCAGGTCCTTTGGGGGTACGCGGGGCCGTGCAGCTCAGCGTGCCCGAGAGCGACTCACCGAGCTGGCGGGTTATTGATTATTAATGGGACAAGTGTTCCTATTTCAGTGACTGGAATTGCTCATGCACCGAGGAGGAGACGGAGAGCTGGCTGGGAAACGCCGGGCTGGGCAGGCGCCGGGGCGAGAATCGGCAAGGTCTCTGCCTGGAAGAGTGAAAGGGCACATCTGCTGCCGGCGGCCGGCCACCGTCCTGCCGGGGCTAGTGGCCAGGCTGGGGGCGGCGGAGGCCCCTGCCAGGGCGGCAGAGCTGGTGGCTGCACCAAAGCCCCGGTGCCAGCAGGCAGCCCAGCCCGGCCCCGCTCTGCCAGGTCCTCGTTCCGATGGACGCGTGGGTAGAGAGCAAACCGCTGCAGGAACAGGTGGGGGAGGTTGCTAAAAGCGGGGGGGGTCTGCTGGGGAGCACCCGGGGCATCGGTGCCGTGGACCTCACCGCTCTGTGCTTCTCCCGCTCTGTGGCACAAAGTCAGGCTTCGCGGTTTTCTTACTTGAACCCGACAGTTAATTAAGTTCAAGCAGCATAAAACTCCTCGAGTTTCAGTGGACTTAGATAGCTGGTCTCGTCCTCGATCCCTGCTCTCTTACACATCCGTTTGTTTTTCAGGAAACCAGACAAACTTTGGTCCCTTTGGGGCTCTTTCATTCAACCTTTTCATTTTGTTGTTCGTTTTTTTTTTTTAGATTTCCATTGTAATCAAGCAATCCAAACCAGTTTCAGCTTTGAAGATACGAAAACTGAACTGTTACACTGACGCTGTTATTCTTTAAAAAGGCTGACAGCTTTTTAAGGATTGTTGACATTTCCTGTCTCAAGAATAATATAAAGCAACAACATTCAGAAATCTCACAAAAGTGATTCCTCTTTTCTTGATCGGCTCTGGTGTATTCATACAAACTTACAAGAATAAGTATATTCCTCTATACTAGTCCCACCTGGGGACTCGGGGGCCCCAGGGCTGGGTAAAGGCAACACTCAGTGAGTGCCACAGGGACTGGGACGTCGCTGGTGATGCTCTGCTCTGCTGGGACACAAGCAGTGCTGTGGTGCTAAAAATAAAGCAGACAAACTTGCTTTGCAAGTAGTAATGCATGGGTACCGTTCTTATTAAGATAGACCCTCTAATCATTCTGGTAGATCTGGGTTGTAATGTTTTATTTCAGTCAGAAGTGTTTTTTGGTAAGATAGAATGAAACTTAGGAAGCTTAATGTCCATGTCAAATATAAAATTTTCCTTTTGACATATTTTATCTCAATGTGACCATGGAAAGTATTGGATGATCCACTTCTAGCTGAATATTAATGAAGTAAATTATCTTCGAAAATTTCCTACTGTGTTCAGACTACAGGAACTAACATGCCTCATTAGATGCCTGTTGATTAGAAATGTTAAAGTGGCTTTTCTTTCTTTGAATTGTAATTAAAATTAATTTGATAGACTTAACCCCCACCCCTGTAACTGGCTATCCACTGAATCTTGTAAGTTGGAAGAAAAGCGTAGCTTGCCCGTCTGTAGCTTGTCTGGGGCTCGGCTTTGCCCTTGCGTTGCAGCCAGCGCACACCCGTGTGCCGGAGGACGGTGGGACAGACGTCGCGACGCTGCTCCCACCGCTCGCACAGAAGCACCGTCAGGATGGAGGGGTGGGCGGTGGGCTTGGTGCCTGCAGGGGGAAGAGTTCCCTCCGCGAATCCAGGCCAAACACAGGCAGAGAACTCTCAGAAATGTGCTTATTTTGTTCGTATCTCAATTACAGCTGTTTTCTCCTGCCAGAGGTGCATCTCAGATCGCTCGTGTCGCCGTACCCTCTCTCTGTTCTGCAGTTCATATCTTTGTTTTGCCTTTGCAGGTATGTCTAGGATTGTGCTTTCCTTCTAACCCTTCTCCAACTTATGAAATATTGTTTATATCGTTAATTCAGGTAGAGAGCCAACAAATGTGCTGAATGCAATCTTGCCTTTGCAGCCCGGTAAACAGCAGTGAAAGCTCGTTGTAATAACAGAGCATTGCCCGTTATCGTTACCAGATGTACAACACAGAGTGATTGTAACTCTCTGAATCACAGGCACACGGGGGACTGGAGGGTTAGAAAAAGTATTTAATCACTGGTCCCTTTAGGATTAATAGGCAAGGCGAGGGATAACATTTGTAATAGATTATATCTTTCTGAGAGCAGAATCTAGGCAGATTAAGTACTGTATTCCTTACAGTTATTTTTGTTCTCAGGACGTATATTTGGGTCAGAAAGATCTTTAATGCTGTAATGGAAATGCATTACATGGTAGTGGAAGCTTTAGTTGTTGCTGGTAAAATGAGAAAGCAAGTCACCTCGCTCTGCTCCCTGTTAAGTACATGAAGTTTAATTCCATCACTGCTCAAAACAAGGCAAAGCAGGTGGGTAATTAAAGCGGAGGAACACAGGTCAGGAATTTCATGCTTTGTAGATGTTCAGACCTGTTCAGCTCTGTCTCCTTCCGTACAGCCTTCCCCATCCCTGGGACCTCCACCCCAGGAACCAGCCCCCTCGCAGGGTCTCGCTGCGGGCTGGGGTGCTGCACGGGCCCGTGGACACAGACACGGAGCTCCTGAGCAGTTTTGCACAGCGACAGGGACAGTCTGAAGTGTCTCCTCTTTTGGGCCTGCTTACAGTGTCTCGGACCTTTTTTTAATATATGTCTACAGCTGTCCATGTTTCCTGGAAAATTCACTGTGTCGGTGGGAGGCAGAGGAAGGGGCCAACAGGAGACGTGTCCAGCAGCAATCTTGAAAACGCTGTCTTAAGTAAGGTCGCAGAGAAGAGCTACTTGGCTTGAGGCTGTGTTTTAATTACCGAGCTCTACTTTCATTCCTGCTACACCTACTTCTTTCATGTTATGTATAACCTAGCACAATTCCTGTACGGAAAAGCTCCGGGACAGTCGCTAAAAACCAGCCGGGAAAGACTGGCCGTTCAGAGGTAGGGAAGGCTCTTTTCCGAGCAGAAGAGCGGGGCTCAGCTTCAGGCCCCGCTGCAGGTGGCCGTCCTCCCCCTGCCCGTGCAGCGTGGCAGCACGGCCCCGCTGCGGGGGCGAGGGCTCTCCCCCCGGCACGAAGGAGCTGGAGCCGTCGGCCCTGCGGTGGCTGTAACGCAAAGCAGACGTTGCAATAAGGAGGAGAAGGGCTGAGCCGTGAGACTCCAGGTCGTGTTAACGCTGGTGATAACAGCAGCGGAGCTGGAGGTGCCCCCGCTCGTCTGTTCCCCCGGTGCTGGCGGACGGGGGTTTGCAGGCAACGCCAAGAAACCCTGCGGGTTCTGCGCTCCAGAAACTTCGCTTCCCGCGGGAGAAGTCCTCAGCACAGCCCCGATTCCACTGCCTCTGCGGATGGTGCCGAGCGGTTGTCTTTGCTCAAGGCTTTCTCCGGAATTAGGGACTCTGAAACAGAAGACTTGTGTTCCTGCGTCCCCCCAGGTAGTTCCTTACATTAAGGTACAGTGTTGTTTTCCCTGAACCTCTCCAGCATGCCCTAGCTCTGGAGGAGGCTCAGGCGGCTGGCAGAGAAAGCAGGCAGCTGGGTCTTAAGGGTGTTTGAAGCAGCAGAACGAACTGATCCAGGTGTGAGTCTAAGGGGCAAATCCTGTTTTCCCTCCAGGGCCTTTACAGGGACGAGCTTGCAAGGGTTGGAAACATTGCACATGGCTTGTTACAGCCCTAGGAGACATCCACTTCTGCCATCACACAGTGTCAATGTTTGCTCACCACCTTGTTTTCCTTTTGTTTCGGTGCTTGCAGGAAGGGCCTGCCAGGGGTTGAGAGGTATTTCGGAGCCCTTGCCTGGAGCAGGATTAGCCTTCTGGACATCAGCTGGGTTTGTTTCACCAGCCTAGTTAAACAAAGTGGCATTTCCTACCCAGTAAGTAACTATTCACATGCACCTGGCTGGGATTCAAATGCTTAACAGCAATAACTTAAAGGAATGCCATGTGGCATGCACTAAATGGGATTGCCAAACTTGTTATATTTGCAAGCCAAAATACTTATGCAATTAGTGCAGCCTTGGCCAGTGGCCACAGCCAGATGTCTAGCTGTGCCCTGTGCATTCCTGGAGGAACAGTGCATGAAGGAAAAAGAACAGATTTTCTTTAAGTAAAATGAAACAGTAAGATTCGTCTCTCCTAAATGAGCTGTTTATAAAGGCCTTATATGGTTAACTTGTGCTTAGTGATTTATTCCTCTTTCCCCTCCCCTACACCTCTTCCCTGTACTCCCAGCATCTACTGAATGTCTAAATTAAATAATTGTCCTGATTTAGACATAAAAGAAGTTCTCAGCTGTCTGAGGCCCCAGTTGGGCATCAGGATTCCTGGGAAGGGATGAAAACTCCTGCAGCCACAGCATACAAAGCACTGATTTGGGACTGAGCTCTCCCCGAGAGTTTCAATATGCTGATTAACTTGGTACCAGCCAGCTCTGTGTCAGATCAAGCCTGTCTGCCCCGCTCTCCTTTGGTGCTGTAATTCTGAGACCAAGTAATTTCCCGCTTTGGCATTTAAATAAATCACTTGTGGCTGCACAAGCAAAGGTGCACATGTGCAGGGCTCCGGCCCTTCCCTGCCACCGCAGTCCCCAGCAGGGACACAGCACCCCCGTTGTCTTAAGATATAACAGGACCCATCTTCCCGAGTCCCACCCATGATGTGCTGTCGGTGCTGGGTCAGGATTAGTCCCTCAGGTGTAAGCTAACCAGCGGGAGAAAGCAAGCACTGTGGTTCTTTGGGCTTTCTCTGGGCTTTCACAGTGGGGAGTGATGGAAGGGAGACAGGCGTGCTGCAGCTGGGAGCTGTGTAGGTCAGAGCGTGCGTATGGAAGGATGATGTACAGGGGAGCTGGGAGATAAGGACAAAGCGAACTGGAGTATTTAGCAGGAGAAAAGGGACAGGTATCAGGCTCTGCTCAAAACTGAGCTCTACCTTAAGGAGTTGAGAAGGATTGCAGGTGAGTGGTGTGGAGGTGGCTGGAGGGCAGTGTAGGCAGAAACCACTGTATGCGCTCTGCAATACATCCAGACAAACCAGTCTCCATCAGGAGGTGGAAGACTGACTGTGGGATGAGGCTGAAATGCCTGAGAATTTGGAAATTTCCAGCTGATGCTTCAGCTTTCTATTACTCATGGGTGAGGACTGTGGCATAAAGTACCGCTTCAGTACAAAATCAGGTAGTTTCCATGACACTTGATGTAGGATAGAGTATATTTCTTCAGGTCCTCATGAACTGTACGTTAAGCAGCTTCTGGATCCATTGAACGCATGGTCCATTTAGCTGTTTACTGACATCTGCCAGTTCAGGATCTCCAAGCTCCTGGGGCAGAGAATAATTTTGCAATGGTGAGATTTCTTTTAATTCCAGGTATGGCCTAGGTCTGACATTTCACCAGGTTGCCAAGTTGAACGTTAATGGTGCTGCAGGAGAAAAAGGGAGTGCCCTTTGCCTCCAGGTCCTTGCTTTACAGGGTGTTGGGGAAAAGCAGAAAGAATGGTTATGCATCAAAAATCTCTTCGTGTGAGGGATCTGCTGGAGCTATGGCAGTAACAGGTGGATCTTCACTGCAACTTTCCTGAAAGCGAGGAAGGTAGAGCTCTTTGCATCCAGGGAACAGGTCCCTGCACGGCCCTGCACAGGGCTTCCCACGCGCAGCGCCTGAGATCTCGTACAAGTTGGGACATGAAGAGTATTAGGTGGGACTGCCATGTTGCTGGATACACACGTTTAAAGAATCTCACCAAGGACCTAACAGCAGAGTCCTGAATCTCTTGTGTTATGGTTTGTCAAGCTGTTCCTTAGGGGAAGGGGAGACCCCCCCCAAACTCACACTACTTCTTGCAGATTCAGGTTGGCCGTTGCGCAGAGCCCCTCTGCTGAGCTTTGCTTCCCCACCGGCCGCCCTCCACCCTGGCTGCAGCCAGTCGCGATGCTTTCATAAAGACAGTGTTCTCCACAAACACTCTTGATTACTTTCAGAGCTAGAAACTTGCTTGGAAGAAAATGGTGAATAAACCCATCATGCAAGGCGAGTCATGGAGATCATTAGCCACGACCCAAATATGTATAAACCCATAATTTCTTCAAGTCTTGCTGAGTATCTTCAGTCTTGGAGGGCATTGTGCTGGTCTTCTTTAACAAACAAGCAAAAACCCCCAATTCAGCTGCTCAGTTGTGTCACGTGTGGGACTTCTCATGGGTTACCAGCAGATTACTATAGGTGAGCTCAGAGTGGCATGTCGTTTCTGTCTGGCACTTGGCAGGGACCGTCATGAGTGGTGGGCGAAGGAGGCAGAAGAGGGCAATACCTGCTTTAGTATTTGCTGTCTCTACGTTTGAAATACTTAGAGGAACAACAAGCAGCTTCATCCATCCCACAGCAGCATGGGGAGCCCTGTGGCCAGGAGAAACTGCAAGGAGTGGGGCTGGAATACATACCGTGGGGAGAAGATGTTGATGTGTTTCCCAGATCAGAACTGGCCCTATCTGTTATTACTGAAGCCGAAAGAGCTTGGTTTTGCAGTGACTGCGTTAGGAAGGGGTTGGTGAGGGAACTGCTCCTCACCATCACCCCGGTACAAACGTCACTACAACATTTATTGATTCTTTTGCAGTTGCAGCTGTCAACTTACGCACCCACAGCATTTGTTACTCCTCCTTGGGAGGATTTTCTGCCAGTTCTCACCATTATCAACTTCACGTCATTAGCAGTAATATCTCCCTGTGACGTCAAGGGATAGGAGAATTCTGCAGGGGTCCCTTGGGAACCTCTGCAGAGACCTGCCTGTCCCTGTGGGGTGGGCAGGGCTGTGCTGGCTGGGGAGGACGCAGGGCATTTCGGTATGGCTGGGGGGAGAGCCAAGGCTGCGGTCAATGCCCGGTCGCTCTCGCTGGATAGATTCAAGGTGTGTGTCGGACGGCGTAGGGGAAACGGTTGCTGCAGCGAGCGGGCGTGAATTCCCGGGCTCCAGCCCTGCAGTGGCACCCTCAGTTTTCCCAGCTTTCAGCTTTCTCAGCTGCCCGTATTAACTCTGTTTCTAACCTAGCCCACACTGCAGAGGCTATCAGTATGAAAAAGAATTCCCAAAATAAACACAAAAAGGAAATTTCTGTCTCCCCATCACTGTAATTTGCAGGCAAAAAAAACAGTCCAGGAATTGCGGATGGGTGTTATTTAGGCCAAATTGATTCACCCAGCTTGTATACTCCTTTCCGCACTTTATTTGCAATCAGAAGTCCATACATAATTAATCAAACACACATGAAAATCCGCAGGACAATGGAGACTACTGCGGAACGCCTGCCCCGGTGCTGGCAGAGCCGTTACTCCGGAGCCAGATTTCTAAACTGGTTCTGACAAGGCATTGCCAAACGCCTGGGCTCATCTGGCCATCGTGCCGGCAGGAACCGCGCCGGCACAGCCGCACGCTGCGTGGGGATGTCCCGCCTGCGCGCCCGGCTGCCGGCACCCTGCCTCTGCCCCGCGGGGTGCCAGCCTGCCGCTGCAGTCTGCCAGGGGGCTGTTGAGAAGTGGAGACGGGAGAGATGGGGAAAAAACGTGTCTTTCCTGAAGTCGTTCCAGATAAGACGACCGAAGTGTATTTTTAGAGCAACAAGTTATATGGGTTTAATAACATGCTTCGGCTGAATGTGTGGCTGCACCTTGGGAGGACGAGAAAGCCCACGCTCATCTTTAAGGTTTATTCCTCTCATGTCGCACGTGTGCAAGGATTTCTTACGGCTGGGTTTCAGGACAACGTCCCCTCTCTCAAGAACACAAACAGTTAAGCACCGCGGTGTAATGGCAACATAAAATTGTTTCTGCAGCCTGTGTAGATGCAGTGACAACAGATATTACTCACTGTCAGCTGGGTCCCTGAGAGCACTTTATTAAATTGCCTCTAAGACTCAGGAGTGGGGTTAATTATTTAGGTACCTTAATTTTCAATACATCTGCAGTACCAGAAATCTAAAACTCTGGTTCCAGAGACAGAAATACAAGAAACCATGAGCAGAATTTATTTAAGTGCAATCACTGCCACGTGAAGGAGGTGTGATTTACAATGATTTCGATGCCTAGAATGCAAAAATGAATATTTAAACAACACCGATAATTTCTCCTGGACTTACAAGACCCCAAATTCTCACCAGCTGCTTTTGCTTCTCTTAGTTAAATGTTAATACGCGTCCCAGTTGATTTTGTTGAACTAATTTTGTTCCATGCTGTCATCGCTGCGCAGCAGCGGCACATGCAGGGTGAGCCCCCCCCGCTCAGCCTGCTCTGGGCCAAGGCTAACTGAGGCTCTGGCGGCGGCGGGGGCACGGGGCTGGGGGGGTGCGCTGGAGAGGCGATAGCCGGTGAGCAGGGACCCTTACGGCGAGCGCAGGTCCTGGATGCGGGCTGTGAGACGGATGGTGGGGACGTGCTGCTCGTTCATCCGGCCGCGACACCGGTTAACGGGGAGCGGTGGCCTGGCGTGTGTCCTTACCGAGCCCCGAGGTGCCGTGCTAAACATCGATACGCTCTCCGGGGAGGCTGGGGGTGCCGGCTGGCAGGAGCGGGGGGCACGGCGGGTCCGGCCAGTGGCACCCAGCCTGCCCAGGGCAGCACCGGGGGGCTCAGCCCCCTGCCCACCTCCGAGCATCGCTAGCCAGCAGGACCTGTGCCCCCCACCTCGGGGCACTGCTTCTGCATCCCCCGGCCCCCAGTTAGGCTGTGCGTCGCTGTGAAGCAGACGAGCCGTTACTGGAGCAGCCGCTCTCGTCCGAAGGACTTTGGAGCACTTGGCAGGTTTTGCGGTGTGCGTGGCGGGAGGTGCGTGCCCCCGCTCGGCGCCCGGCACGGCCGGGCATCCCTCCCACCTGCCGCCCTCTCCAGCGGTTCCCCAGCCGGGCAATCCCTGGGCAGCTCCTTCGCTGCCTTGCTGCCGCTGTCCTCTGGGTATTTAGCTAAAAAAAAAAAAAAAAAAAAGTCTACGCTCACCTGGTCCTTTGCTGAGCAGTTGCGTTCTGGGGTTCACAAATGGAAGGAGCAGCGTTTTAGTACAAACGTACGCTCTGGTAAAGTGACAAGAATGATTTTCTGGTTTCGTTTGTTTAATAAATAATCACAGCAATGGAAGAATTTGCCTGAGTCAGTCTACCAGCATGAATTAAAACATTCAATTACACCAGTGGGGGAAGTTTAAATATTTACTTATTCTTTAGGGGATTATAAATTAACCCTCAGGACCTCCATAAACCTTAGTCAAGACATTGACAAAAAACTAGAATTCAGACCTTAATTAATCTAGGGGAAACAGCACGCAAGCCCCAAGGGACATTGGATAGGAGAGAGCCCCAAGGGCCGCGCTTGCTTCTCAGCCGTGTAGAAATTGGCACACCCAGCTGTAAAAAATTCAGATTTAGTGAAAGTGCATTGTGGGGATAATTAAAACCCACTGTACCTGACACATTTCATGATGGTCCCCGAAGTGGGAGCCTTGGCTGTTGCCGTATAAATCAGGCGCTTTGTGGGCTCATTAACATTTCACGATTCAGATATAAAGTCCTTCCCCTTTGGTGGAACATGTACTGCGAATGTGCTCTGGCTGCTGCTGCGGGCAGGGGGATGCTCTAACACCAACCCTTCCTTCATTAACTTGCGGCCAGGAAAGTCCTTGCTTGTAAACAGATTCGTGATCTCTGTGAAGTTGCTTTTTCTCTTCCCAAAGGAAAAATAGGAGTTGAAACTTGCTTACCCAATATATTCATTGCCGTTCTCTAAGGAATTAAATTAGTGCCGTCAGAGTGTAATAAAATAACAAGAGAGGGTTTTGATAAGAAGACAGCAGTATGGGGAGGTGCAGTTCCCAGTGAGAAGAAGGCAGAAGGGCGGTTTGCGTTTTGACCAGACCTCTGAAAATGCTCATTTTTCATGGTCTGGAAGAACGTTATTATCAAAATGATCTGCTTGCTATGATTTCCCTTCCCAGTAGTTCCTTCCAAGCAGGCACATTTCTCCAAGACAGAAAAAAGGGCCATTTGCTGAGATCCCTCTGGAACGCTTCAGGGGGCACTCAACGCCCTTCCACCCCAAATGTGCTCTGCTTTGCAGGTGGCAGCTGGTGGGTTATTTCAGGAGAAAAGCAAAATTCTGCATAAGAAAAGGTTGCCCCACTTGGCCCTTCTTTTGCTTTGGACTGATGCTGAAGTCCCTCTTTGATTCGGATTTATTTTCTTGAATTATATTAATACGTGGCAAGGCTGTTTTGAAAATCACCTGCCCTCTAAAGATTATCTTGTTCTCCAGACACCACTGAGCTCCTGAAATGAAGGCACCACATCTCTGCAGGGCAGGTGAACCTCTTAATAGAAAGGACTGTAAATTGGGCCAGTCCTGGAGGGAAAGCAATTGTAGGGATAAAAGCAGATACGGTAACTATACTTCAATGACCTACTTTTTCCCAGCCTTTACTTGCTATGCAACAACTCACATGTGCAAGAAAACCCCTCTGTGTGTCACGTACACGTGAAAGTGCTATTTAGCCTGAGCCAAAAATGGTAAGCGAAATAAAGTAAGTGGCAAAATTAGTGGAGCTGGGGATGAGAAGGAGGATATACGACTTTCCGTGGATTTCTGTAGGCTTTGTTGAGGACCTGCTCACAACACCCGCACTGGCCTGGGCTGAGCTGCACCTTCTCCAGCCACCCTGCTGCCGCTGGGTCGAGGCATGACTGCAAAAGCAATTTGAGGGGAAGTTTACATTTTGCAAGCTGTTTTTCTTTTTGTCTTTTTCATTTGTCTGCCTCGGGTTTAGGCACCAGCAGGCAGAGCCCTTTCATGTACCCTGTGGGCCAGCCCAGCAGAAAAGCCCCCCCACCTCTGCCTGTTCTGCAGCATGAAGCCCAAGTGAGAACGGTTAATTTTATTTGAGATACGTCATTTCAGTGGTGACAGAATCTCTAATTAAAGCGTGTGCTTGCCTGGCACAGGGCAAGGGCAGTCTTGGCAGGTAAACAGCAGCTTAAGTGGCCTGAGCTTCAGGAGGGCTTCTTGTCTCTTAGGGGTTGGGGAAGATTGTGGTTCTTGCCCTGTTGAGTACTGAAAAGGGTTTATTACCGCACGGGACACGTTTCAAGCCATGTCCCACCTCCTGGGTCAGCTGTGCCTGCCAGGACCCCACGGGCAGTGCCTCTGCTCCCACGAGCATCCCTGCTGCACGGCCACCTCCTCCCAGCAGCTGAATTGCCATGGAAATGTAATGTGGGCGCTGGGGTGAGGCTGGTAGCAGGAGGGAGGGGTATTGATTTTCCTTTACGGTGTAGACCAAATTTCAGCTGAAGAAGAGTATCTGTTCTGTGGTATGAAGAGCATAGCCAGTCTTAAGACTGAATAAAAATGGTGCCAAATATTTAAACTTGCATCCGTTCCTGCTGCTTGCTGTAGCTCAAGCCAAGTTCAGAAGACCTTCGCAATATGAGCTGACAGTTGCAGCTTCATCCAGGTTCACGCCTTGTCTTCAGAAGGTGCTGGATACTCACCAGTCAGGGCATCTGGCTCAGCAGCGTGTTTGCTCTGCTTCCATCTCTCGTGAATCAAATATTTGCAGGATTTGCACAGCTCTTCTCTGGTTTAAAGTCAAAGGAAATACATTTCCTTTTTCTCTACTCTTTAACAACCTCAATAAATTGAGTTAAAACCAGCTAATTACATACGACTTTAGCAAGTGAAATATAGTCATGTGCAATTAGAGTCTTTGCTGTGCTACCGCCTTGGCTCTTGTGAACTCTGTTAATGACTTGGCCGGTTGATTCACTCTTCCACACAGTGTTTTGGTAAGAGACAGCAGAAACGGGTGTCTTACCTCCAGGTCCCTCTCACTGAGTCTTCCACACTCCTGCTTCAAAGCAGCACTGAAGAGTCACCCATCAAGAAACCCAAAAGCAACTGAGCATTGGAAGGGGACAGAAAGCAACAGCTGGAGGCAAGTTAGTTAGAGGCAAGAAAACAAAGAGCTTTTCCCCTCTCTTATAAAAGATGGAACAAATATTTATTTGCACTGTGACTGCTCTCTTTTCCTCTAGACTGGTTGTACAGGCCATTGCTCTGCTTTCAGTTATCGAGGGGGTATCACTTACTGACGATCAGCTCGCACTAGATTTGGTTTACGCCTCATCTCTGGTCGCCGCAGAGTAAGTTACGTGGCACGGTGCCGTGGCTTGTGTGTCATCGGTTGTTCCCCCCCGCTGCAAAGCTCGACCGGTGCCAGAGCCATGCGATGCACTGCCTGGAGCAGGGGTTCAGGTGCCGGATCGTCTGGCTCCTGGGGGCTGCGCTGAGCTGGGCTGGAACGCGTTCTGCTGATGCCCCCTCCGAGCAAGCATCTGTGCTGGGTGAGCTGTGGCCTGGGACAATGACAAGAAGAAAGGAGTCGGTGCAGAAAGCCCTTCACCCACAGACTCGCTTACTGTCGGCAAGAGAGTTGGTTCTGCCGGTGAAATCAAACGGCGTATGGTGGCAAAATTTCCGATGCAAGTGTTACTAGGGAAGGAAGCTGACAGTGTTTAATTTAACGCCTGTCCGTTAAATACAACTTGCGGTCTGGGGCATGTTACATCCCCCCAGGCTAGACCTCTGCCACCCTGTCCCCCAGCTTTGCTACAGGCAGCCCGAGCGCAGCCAGCAGTCACGATGTCTTTGACAGACTCTCCTTTCAAGTGCTGCAGAAGCATATCGAGTGGGAAGACGTGGAGTTAAGAGACTGAGGCGACAGAGGTGTTAGTGCCTCGGAGCAGCAGGAGGAGGAGGAGGAGGAGGAGGAAGGCAGCCGAGCGCGATGCCGGGCAGTGGCTGCAGCAGCGCAGGAGCTGGGCTGCGCTCGCCCCGGGAGCTCGGCCTGAAGCCAAAGGCAAGCGTAAAGCTAGGTCTGCACCCGTGCACGCCAGCCTCGGCTTAAGGCAGTGCCACATCCAGGCTGTAAGCTATTCCGCGGTTTGGGACAGCAGCCAGGTTAAAACCAAGGCTAAGGCTGCAAGGAAGACAGGTCCTTATTCTTCACTCGTTATTTGTCCTTCTCAGGCATTTTCATTCCCGCACACTGTATCGCGGCATACCTGATGGGGCCTGCACCATTTTCTCAACAGACTTATGAAATACATGTTCTGTGGAACCAGGCAAGATGGTGAGAGAGAAAGAGCTAATGAAAATTATTGAGGGGTCTTCTTGCTGGTGGACTTCCTGCTAGAGGGAGCCTGCGGACTGCTCTGACAGCAAAAGGCAGCGGAAACAAATTACTGAATTGGTCTAGACTAATATTTACCCTTATGTCTCTCCTGAATCACCCTCCTCCTTATCAGCACCCTTCCTGCTGAAGCCCGTAGCAGCAGGGAGAGGCCAGCATTAACTTAACTACTGAATGGTGAAGAGTGTTTGCCTATCTGACATTGGGGTCCTGATTTCCAAAAAGCAGCCTGCATCTACAGTCCAGGCCCCCAGGGCAGCTGGCAGCTTTCAAACTCTCAAACATCTGGCCCTGCAAGTAATGTAGTTATTGTTCAGTCTTGAAGGGGAAAAAAAAAAAAGAAAACCAAACCAAAACCCCACCCACAGCTCTGGGGTCGCAGGCTTCTGTCTCCTTGCACTCTAGGGAGAGTTTTATTGTTGTCAGGTGCAAGCAGACATTTATTAATTGAACAATTTCTCCTGACCTTGATGGAAACCATCACTAACAGTCAAATAAATAGATTAATATCATAATTTTTCAAGGCTAGGCTTAGAAATTAATTGCATTTATCTGATTTTGACTCTTTTGCCATGGCAGTGGTTTAAATTTTTTTCACGTTTTCTTTCCAATTTGCACAGATGCATATATCATACTGAGGACAATGCTACACCTAATTTACTTCAGCAAATGAGACCAATTAAAAATAACTCAGTAAAAATGATACTGAATCTTCAATTACTTGGGGAAGATGAGGAGCAGGGCATTCTGTAATTGACTTCTTCATCTTCTCGTCCTCCAAAAAACTCTTGTTATGAACGTTAGCCAAAGTAGCTCACTAGCTGGTTGCCATTAGTACTGACTACTATTTCTACTCTATGACCAATATAAATCACATATTATTGTTTTAGTTTTCTGGTTGGATGAAGGCTATTATCTATATCTATGGGAGAGGTGGAAGACAGAGCATTTTTTTTCATCAGAACTGCTGTTTTCGTCCAGCCCTGCTGTATAGGGTATATTCTGACACCTCCTGCTGACACCGGCATACGTAGCTCTGGATGGATTATTATGATAAAGAAAAAACTAGTCAATAAAAATGAAGCATTGTACTTCCACTTCAGGATTGGGAATTGCAGATGCACTGCACATTACACCTGTTTTGCATGTTTTGTAGGTAATACCATATTTCAATAAGTAGCAAAAATGAAACGCCATGAAAATGATCAAAACTCTTGCCTTTTGCAGATACCTGCCTCTAAAATAAGATGCTACCAAACATGCTGTGGTAAATTCATTTCTACCAGAGCAATTAGCAGCTCTCGTGTCACTAATTACAAGGATTTTACAGAGAATGCACATCTCTCATTAAGGCCCTATTACACATGCTACTCATTCACAGCTAAACTCACTTTGATAAATAGTGAACAGCTGTTGCTGATAATGCCAAGATATGGATCTTCTTCCTTTTAGTTTTGAGAAGCAGGCTCCGTGGGGCTTTTGAAGGGTGTCAACATTAAGATGGAAAATGCACGTTAGTGCTGTCGAAGTTTCCAGAGAGATAAGCGATGCCCAGCCCTCGGGTGAACGTCGGCGATGGAGGGGAGAGCTGGGTTGGGCTGGGGTCCCGCTCTGCAGCCGGTGAGTGGGGGCTTGCGGGTCTCTTCTCGGTTCTGGTGTATTCGGTATGTTTTATCAGTCAAAGCCTGCCGTTGGCTGAACAGTAACCTGGGTTTTCCCAGGGCTAGCGAAACAGTTAGCTGGTTTGGGGTATCTCTTACAGGAGGGTATTGCTGAATTTGTGTCTCAGTCACGGGGGAGGATTTCTTTCTTGTTGAAGACTGTATGTTTGAAGATGAGCCACTGGAAAACTGCTGGCCAGGTTTGGTCGTGAGAGCTACCGTTCCTAGAATGGTATATGGCCAGCTGGTTGGCATCTCTGCTTTTTTTATTCTACCGTTTTTCTTTTATGCTTCACCTGCCCTGTGAGAGATGTAAAGAAGTTTAATTGAAGAGTGGGTCTAAAGTGCTTTGAAGTCCTTGGATAAAAGGCATTATACGTGCACGATGTTCTGCGGTTGCTTGTTTGGATGAGCATATTCACATCTTCTTTTTCTGTTACTAAATTCGTGTCCCTTTGTTCACTTCTAAGGCAATATTTCAAACTTCACATAACAATGAAAAAATTTGCTTTCATATTTAATGTGTAATAAGATCATGTAATTAGAAATGAGCCTTCATCATGATACATGAACGTTGTCAGTACAATCACCAAGGAGGATGCTTTTCTCTCTTTTCTCATAGCAGCCAGTGTAATCTTAAGGCCACTGTATATATTTGCTGCCTTTGATCAATAATTTAGGGTAATCATTTTGTTCTGTAAAATTTCCAGAGTCCATATATATTGCATAAAATGCAGAATAGCAAATCCCAGATTGGATTTTAAAAAGCTTTTCATGAAAGGTTTGGGTTTTTTCAACTCAGAGGAGGGGGAAGAAGTGGGTCTAGAGATGTGAATAAATCTGTTTGTTTGGGGACTTTGATTCCTGAAGATTTATTTTCTTAATACTGTTGAGTAGCATTTAGACTGTCTCCAGCTCCTGTGAGCTTATAGAAAAGCTATTTTTCTGTTTTATTTTAGCCTCTAGCCTTCTAGCCTCAGTCAGGAGAAGAGAAGTGGGACTTGCATATCATACTCCCTCACAGAGTGCCAGACAGGGAATGTGACGCTATGAGAAACTGCAGTGTGAGCTCTGTTTTGTGCTATGATGTTACTATGTAGATACACTGAAAGTTGCTGTGCTGTAAGTAGCTGTCAGCACACATTCTCCACCTCATGCAGCATTAGGGGCAGGGGAGAATATTTAACTTAAATTATTGTTTGGTGTATCTGGATAAATCTGAGGATAAATCTGGATATATCTGAGGATACGTGTATCTGGAAAATAGCTGAGATGGCTAGAACCAGAGTTTTCTTCAGTTTGGAGTAGTGGAGATCTGCTAAAGGACAAAGCTGGGTGGAAGGAGGAAAAAAAAAAAATCTGTTAAAGGTGGGAATTTCTGCGATGAACATCGGGCAGAGATGAACAAGAGAAGGAAGAGAAGAATTGTATGGGCATTTTCAGTGGTGGGGGGGCTGATTTATTTGCAGCATTGACTAAGGTCAGAGAAAATAGATGGGGACCAGTATTCGTGCTTTGAGAAGCCTCTGCAGCAGAGGCAGTCTTGAGACTTTATTTATGTATTTGTTTATTTTTAAAAGGGAAGAAAAAATATCACTAAACAGCAGTGGGGAAAACTTTCACATGTTGTATCTATGACTCTGCAAATGATGAGGCGTAGGATTATAATAGGTGGGCAGTGGAACCTTACTTGAGTCTAATATTTGGGGACTTTCAGATTTTACTTCCAAGAAGAAACATGTTAAAATGGCTCAGGCAGCGTGAGCTGATGTGTTATTCCCTCAGGAAATGGAATGCAAAATCATATTTATTGCTGCTGGTAGGAAAACTGAGGCTTTCTCTACGCAAACATTTCCATCTCCAGAGGTAAGAGGGTACCAGGGCATGTTTTAGCCTCCACGTGCGTGTCTGCGTATGAGACGGGAGGTAGTGCCACAAAACGTCTGGCTGTGGCTCGTTATTGAGAAGGGGATTAGCTAAATCACTTTGGACTATCAAGCAGAAGTTAGGTTTTCATGGATGCTGTTGCCTCGCAGGCTCAGCGGAGTTTGCCACTTGATGGATGATGTGCCGAGGAGGAGGGACTGTGGTCGTTGGCTGTGTGATGGAGGTCTTCAGCCTCTGCCCCTTCCACGTGCCCGAGCTTAGGCGAAGCAGGGCCGAATGGCAGCTGCTGTTCCCTGACGGGGTTTTGAGGGTTATGTTAGCACTGTGTGACACCAGAAGCGCTGCTTTATGGCATACAGTACTCTGATCTTCTGGAAAGTTGAGGAGTGAGTTTCAGCAGGGAAGACAGACCTACTCTGGTCTCGGCAGGTATCTTTTGCTGAGTCCTAAAGGGTTGTCCTTGTCTGCCTACCCTTGCTGCTCCTTCAAATCCAAATTTCCGTCTTTGTGTGGCAAGGTTTTGGCATCGGTATACCCCCCAGATTGGTATGGGGCTACATGGTATGGCTTCTGTGAGAAGCTGCTAGAAGCTTCCCCCATGTCCGACAGAGCCAATGCCAGCCGGCTCCAAAAACGGAGGCTTAAAGAAGCGGGGAAAGTTGCTGCACAACAGCAGCCGCAGCCAGAGGGAGGAGTGAGACCATGTGAGAGGAACAACCCTGCGGACCCCAGGTCAGTGCAGAAGGAGGGGGAGGAGATGCTCCAGGCGCCGGAGCAGAGATTCCCCTGCAGCCCGTGGGGAA
>JANXJC010000037.1:23764198-23796296 GCA_027564655.1 Leptodon cayanensis | reverse complement strand
GCCCGAAGGAGGCTGTGACCCTGTGGGAAGCCCACGCTGGAGCAGGCTCCTGGCAGGACCTGCGGATCTGTGGAGAGGAGCCCAGGCTGGAGCAGGTTTTCTGGCAGGACTTGTGACCCCGCGGGGGACCCACGCTGGATCAGGCTGTGCCTGAAGGACTGCAGCCCGTGGGAAGGACCCACGCCAGAGGAGTTCATGGAGGACTGTCTCCCGTGGGAGCAGGGGCAGAGTGAGGAGTCCTCCCCCTGAGCAGGAAGGAGCAGCAGGGACAAGATGTGAGGAACTGACCCCAACCCACATTCCCCCGTCCCCCTGTGTTGCTGGGGGGAGGAGGTAGAAAGTTTGGGAGCGGCATTGAGCCTGGGAAGAAGGGAGGTGTTCTTAAGATTTAGTTTTTATTTCTCATTATCCTACTCTGATTTGATTAGTAATAAATTAAATTAATCTCCCCAAGTCGAGTCTGTTTTGCTTATGACAGTAATTGGTGAGTGATCTCTCCTGTCCTTATCTCGATCTACGAGCCTTTTGTTGTATTTTTCTCTCCCCTGTCCAGCTGAGATGGGCAGTGATAGAGCGGCTTTGGTGGGCACCTGGCCTGCAGCCAGGGTCGACCCACCACACCATCTTAAATGTGCAGGCTTTTGTAGTTGTTTCATGAGCAAAGGGCAGCAAGCAGCTGAAGGGATTTTCATGGCAGATGACAAGCATTGCACAAGCGTTCTGCTACGTCGGGATTGTGCAACTGGTGTTTCTTGCTGGAAGTAACTCTTTTTATGAAGAATTACTCATATCCAGGGCTTTCCCTTCTGCACTTTTAATTGCCCACCAGTTCACTGTAACTCACGGTTCCGTCAGTGACACGAACACCAGAAGAGGCTAATCTGTCACCTGGCTGTGAGTCAGCTTCTCATTACCAGCTGGGTTTCTTCATGTCATCTATGGGTGAATGTGCATGTCAGTGGGGATTTTGCCATCTGTATGGCACTGTTATTGAAGTTGAGTGTCTTGAACAAGCTAAACAAAACAATGAAAAATTGTTCCCTGAGATAATGCTGGAAAATATTTGTGAGGTGTTATAATTTAAACCAAAACATTCATGTGACAAAAAACTTTATATTGCTTTGCTGTTTTAATGAAATTATGCTCAGACAGCCACGCGTCATCTCTGGGATAAAATTGGTTGCTAACAGAATATTTTCAGCTCTCTGAGGAATAGAGCTATTTTACAACTGAAACACTAGGAAACCTCTCTGCGAATTTATCAGATAATGAGTGCTTATTAGGCAGTGTCAGGTCTGCTAAGGCTGCTGCTCTTATGCAATAGTTTGTGTCCTGCTGGCGCACTCCATTTAGCAGTATGTTTTCCTGGGATCTTCTATGGCCCTGAAATGAGGCAAATAAAAACCTCTGAAACGACATGATAAAAGGAGCTTTGAGAAACTGGGAGAAGGGGGGGGGGAGGGGGCAGAGGAAAGCAAAGACAGGGCAGGCATTTTCTGTTGCTAACTTTAGAGCTTAGTATGCGTTGGCCAAAAAGAAAGCATAACTGTGATTTTTTTTTTTTTTTTTTAATGTACCACAGCACAGAAAATCATTAGTCATTAGGGGTACCACAGCCTACACGTGTTAAAATTCCTTCCATGTTCAGCAGTAAAGAAAAAAATTAGATGTGGAGCTAAGATCATGTATAAGGGCAGCTGAGCTTGTGCCTGGCGATAATCCATATTCAGTGTAATCCATCTTCACTGGGGGCTGGTGAGTTTTGGCAGCACTTCTGACGCACACAAAAACCCCCTCAATTTCTTGAACTTTAAGTAGGTGTTTTCCCTCACCTATGGTTTTGATTCTGGAACCTAGAAGGAAAAATAATTGGATATATGGAGAAAATAGGAGTCTTCAAATGTAATGTTACCGTAATGTACTCTGGCAGTTCAGGCAATGTGTTCATTTTTTAATCCTGAGCTGTATGAACAAAGCATAGCAATACGTTGCACAGTTTGCATGTACTGGAAATAGAGGCGGTCTCTGGGCAAAGAGCAAGTCAAAGGTGGTATCTATAAAGGCTATCCAAAGTTTTATCTTCTGCAGTGTCAGCCTATAACCTTCAGTCACCTCTAAAATTTCTGGTAGCTTTTGGTGAGTGTGATGTTGTCTTTCTGATGGTTATTCCTTTCAAAGATTTAAAGATTTAGTTCAGTGCTAGAGTTGATAAAGATATCTTACTCTATTGCCTGTTTGCAGGGACCTGTGCCCAAAGCAGCTTTGCAGTGGAGGGGAGGCTGGGGACCTTTACGGGAGGTGCTGGCACCGGCACCTCTCCTCCTGAGCGTGCCCTGCAGGAGGGGAAGGGAAGGGAAGGGAGAGTCTGTGCTCGAGCGTCTAGCCTGATCATTAGCACTTTCTGCTGCAGCAAAACTGTATATATACTATCTTATACATATGTGTGTTTTGTGTGTGTGTGTATATATAGAGAGAGTACTATTTAGTCTCTATTGCAGAGTGGACTTAAGGGATTTACATTAATTAAATTCAGATGAACGGAATTCGTGTTGAGTCCTTTTGTCTGCCACTTCTCTAGTTGCTACTCAGAAGTACCGAGATGACGAAAAATGACTTGGCTAATAAGTTGCAATAAGTAAATGATGTTGTATTGATCTAAGCGTTTGGAGCAGACTGAGCAACTGATATGTTCATTACATTTCTTCCAGGCTACTTCCAAATAACACTTACTATTAAATATGAAATGTGCATCTCCAGTACTGGATCAGCTATTAAATTATGCTCATGGATGTTAATAAAGAAGGGCCTAAGGCTTGTCTTTATGCAGGCAGAAGAAGAGCACCAGTTAAGTGGCAAATGGGATGAAGAATATATTTTTATGATACACTTAAAATTTATTCCATTTTAAGATATGTAGCTGTTTAAGAAGGGAGATTTTTTTTTTAAACTCTGACTTTCCTGTGCATACGTAAGCATCTTTGGTGGTTTGTTTTTCTTTTTTTTTCCTTTACCTTAAGAATCATGATTGTTGGCTCTTGTTTCCCCTCCAAGTTTCCAGCAGATTAATGGCTTGTACTCTTGGAAGAGGTATGATGAGATTTCAGGGGGTTAGGGGACCAACCTGATGAGCTCATCTGTTTCAGTCAGCAGCGGGCAGAGACGACGCTGCTGAGCTTGGGCTGTGCTGCTTGTCCAGCGGTGCTTCCCCTCCGCTTCCCCAACAGCTGATGATGTGGAAGAAGAGGCCTATAGCTCTCGTGTTTCCGCTCCAGCTAGATATCAGAACAAGATATTCGTAGCATAAATTATTGAAAACAGAGCAAGGACACCAGCCCTTGCAGCCTCTGTCTAAATGTCTGCGGCAGTGAGAGAAGCATCGTGCAAAATGACAAGTGTGAGAGGTTCTCGCACATTCAAAGGAGTCGTGCGAGATGTTACGTGGGTTGGGCCAAGGGTGCTGCTGCTTCTCCCTGTCTGTCAGAAAGGAGAGGTGATGCAGGCAAAAAGATTCATTTTTACTTGGCACGAAATGGGAAGTTTCATTGCGTTGTCTATGCAAGAATGGTAGAATTTCACCTGAAGCTATAAAAGAAACCTATTGCAGTATTTGAAGAGAGGCAACATTTGAGGAAATACTCTATGTGCAACCTGAACGTCCATTCTGGTCTTAAAGCTTTGATGAGAGAAACTGCCCAAGTCCCTGGTTCTCCATTCTCATAGCAGTTTTACCTCATTACCTGTTTTTTCATCATTGCGGTACATTGAGGGTGGTTCTTGTTCTCCCCTGCTCTCCTCCCACTGCCACTCTTCTAGAAGTAATTCGGTCTTTCTGCAGATTTAGCGCAAGGCAGAGGATTATGTGGGATAATTACAGGATAATGTATTTTAAATACTGTTTAAGTATTGAGCAGTATTTAGTAGTGACCAAAACTGATCAAATGTGGCAGGAACCTGAAGGAACTGAAGGTCACCTTTAAAACATTTTCTGGCCTTTAATTCCAGAGGGGAGGAAATAAGGATTTGACCCTCTGTTCTGGAGGCACATTTGAAAAGTTTTACTCAAAATGTGCTCAACTTCAGGTACGCTATTTTAGCAGCCAGTGGTATATAGCTGTGTACGTGAAAGTCATGCTTAATTATAGCCAATTTTCACTGTTTTTAAAGTTCCTAGGAATCTTGTGATAGACTCCAATGGTCTCTACAATCAAGAAAATCGTACTTACAGGTAGAAACAAAACTCCCGTTGTTTTTCAGTCTGCAGAAAACCTAATACTACTTTCTCTCCTCAAGCAATTTCCCTTAAATTGCTGTAGAAACCCACCCGACATACAAATGAAGCTATAATTGCAATAATACGCTTTAGGACATAACTTACTGTGCAATAACTCACGCTCGGGTGTTTTTCAGCCAGAATTTCAGCTTTGCTTAGTACGTCAGCCATGGTCATTTTGCATGATGACAGTTTACTTGGGAGAGTGTCATAGGAGAGTGTCATAAGAGAGTGTCAAAAGCCTTCCTAAAGCCAGTGCTTTACTCCAAGTCTTGGCTGAGGTTTGCTTCAGGATGAAAGACCAGGTACATAAAGCCATGGCTGACCTGATCTGGTGTTGGTGGTAGTAGTGAAAAATGAAGCTTTTGTACAAACAGCATAGGAAAAAAAAAAAAGAAACCAACTGTAATATTTCGCATACTTATTTTATATACCTTGGTGTTCATTGATGAGAGATGCAAGCACAGGACACTTCTGGTGGAAGTAAGTATCTTGTGCTGATGCTAATCAGTTAATGGGAGAGTACAGCTTCATGGAGGCTTTGTGAGGCTCTCTGGCAGAGGAATAGCTATCTGGCAGAGATACAAATCTACCTGGAAATAAGCAGAAAAACGGCACTGAGAGAAGATCAATACTGAAGCAAGAAACTTGCAAAACTCTTACCGAAGTATTAAGATTTGTGCAGAGACAGCAAAGAGAGGGTTAGAGATGGAGCATGATTGCACCTGATAGGGCTTTCAGAGGGACGAGAAAGCTTTCAGTTGATAAAGGCTGCCCAAAGAGACACCAGCGGAGGACAGAAGCAGATCTGACGGACGGACGATGCCTGGAGGGCTGCTCCGGCCGCTGCTGTGCAGGGGCTGGGGAAGCTCCGCTCTCGGACCATGCGGAGAGGCAGCGGCCGTGGCGTGCTGCAGCCAGCGCTGGCTGAGCATCCCTGCTCCGGCCGCGGGCACGGGGCAGCGTCGAGCTGCTGTTCTCCAGAAAATCAGAAAGCCACAGATGTTTCAGCCTTGCATTTTTTTTATGTGGCTCCGCATTAAGCGAACTGAGCCAGCCCTGGGAACCGGGCTTGAAAGCTTTAACATGGCGATGTGTGATCATCCTGAATTTTGGTAAATCAGGAGTCAGTAAAGATGGAGGCGTGAATTCGGAGCGTGAACAGAGTCAGAGCATCCTGACTTTCAGGAAGTGGTAAGGATCAAGCATTCTCTGTTTCACTTAGCTCTCCCTTTATGACTACATCTACTTTTCTTTTAATAGTGCGTTAAAACATTGTGTTGAAAATGCACTATTCAGAGTTACTGCCAGGTATTCTGGTATTTCTTATTTTGAATACAATAAATACCAAATCAGATAAAAATAGGAAAAGGGTGAGCACTAGTATTTATAGCATTACATGATAGCTTCTGTCTGGTATGAAAATTGCATTTCCATTTCCACTAATATTGAAGGAATTTTCTGGTTTTTATTTTAACCCCTTACTACCAAAGACTTGAGCATCGAGCAGATTGAGTTATACTGCCTTGAGCTCTGAACCCACTATTTTTTCCCCTGTGCAGTACCCTACCAATGCTGCTTCATCGCAGCAATATTTTATGGTTGTTGGGCTGCATTTTTTTAGCGCATGAACATTTTGACTGTCATACCATCTGTATAGTGCACAGTGAAATCTGAATGTGCATGTAAAATCCATTGCTGAGCCATGCTGCCACTTTAACGCCAGTGTTCCTGTGTAACTGTCTAGCACCTCTTAAAATGGAGTATGTTTTTAGAACTCCTTACCTCTTTACTTTCTATTAAAGAAATATGACTGGTGGCCATGTTTCACCCAGCCTTTGTTTTGCTGGGCACGAACATGGCAGAAACATGACAGAAGGACTTCTTACCTGGCGACTTCAGACCCGCGTGCACTTCAGGGGTCGCTCTGCTTTCACTGTGCTGCCTTGCACCTAGATTTACAACAGGGCTCAGCTGCCTGGCAGAGTGAGTGTGTTTTTGTTAACTTTCAGATACAGCCTCTACGTTAGTCCGAAAAAGGAAAGCCCGAGCTGAAACATCAATACAATCTGAGGAATGTCGATACCTGTCGGGGAGGAAGGCTCCAAACGCTTTGGAGCTGTCTTTGGGCATTACAGTTATCCATTGCTGAAGCTTTCAAGTGACCTTCATCATTCCTAGCCTTCGTTAAATATTAAAAGGTTAAAAGAAAGCAAGCAGCAGGTTTGAACTGGTTCCTGGTGAATCTCTGCTCCCACTGAAATAAATAGTCTCTGCTGGTTTAGTGTGTGTTTCATGTTGCACAGAAAAGACGACGGCTTAGCCTGGGTGCACACCGCCGTGGGCACTGTTACTTGTGCGACTGCCAGCTGTGTAACGCCTGTGGTGAGCGTGCTTGTGCCTCCCTTTTCCACTCGCACGCCTCTGTCCCGTGTGACCACAGTGACTGAGTCTTCCCCCATGTGGGGAGGCACTCTGCTCAGTGCTGTGCGCTTCCCACCCTGCTCCTTCAAGCTGGCGGTGCTTCGGGCTGCCGCAGCCAGCGTGGGGATGCAGAGATATGATGCCATAAACATCAGGGAATGGCAATCAGCAGCCCTTCTCTCTGCAGAGCCCGTCTGAAGTGCGGTGGAGAAACTAGGCCGTTATTAAATAATGCTTTGTGGCTGATTATAATGACAGAAACTATACTTGCAGTCTCTAGGTGGATCTGATCATCAGTCATCTCCAGTTATTAAGTTGCTAAGAGAGATGAGAGCAAGAGTGCATTTAGTTCTTTCCATTTATAAGCCCAATTACCAAACCATTTCTGCCCAAGCACAATGCTTGTCAAGCTTAAGTGAGAATAAATATTGCAGGAAGAAACAAAAGATGGCCGGTGACAAAAAATACCAGCCCACTAGCAAGGCTGAGTTAAAGAGCTGGCAGGTGGAAGTTCTGCATGTGCACTGTTAAAGGCAGGGGAGGCTTTACCAGGCACCAGCCATCGGTACCCAGCAGCACCCTCCTCCGTAACGGCCGTGGTGCCCCTCGGCGGCATGCAGGGCATGGGGCTCCTGCTCCCAGGGTGTTTGGTGAACACTCTTATCACCAGAGTTTTGAAGGTGTTTAGGTATCTCTCTGTCCTTCTGCGAGAGGTAAAATAGTCCAGGTCCAGCGTCCACAAGCCGTCCTCTAATGTGTCCAGACGAACACACCAGTTGTCAGTCTTTCCTCTCTCTCTCTTTCTCTCTCTCTCTTTTTTTTTTTCCACCACAGTTTGCTGTTTATTTAAATTTTGAAAACATAGGTTGTGTTTTGACGTTAATACTTTGAGATTATTTGGGGGGTGCAGACAGGAAAAGAAAGACAGGAGAGAATGAAATGAGTAGCGTTTTAGTTAATCCTGATTTCTGATTAAGTGATCAAGTAGGTTGGATAGCAGAGATGGGTAGGTACAGACCTGCTCTGTATGGGAAGACGGGATTTAGCAGCCACAGCAGGTGATGTAGGTTTATACACGATGCTAGTCATTGCGCTAATGAGAGGGAAGTGCACTTCCATGTCCCCTGGTACATCTCTGCTTAGCACAGCAGATGCGGTTTTGGGAGCTGCAGTCTTTCATCATTCCAGCTCTGCTGTGCTCACCCAGAGGACAACAGAAATCAGCTAAAACACAGATGTATGACTGCAGAGCAAACCCCAGAACCTGGCATGGGTGGCTGTGGTGTTCCCGCTCTGCATTTGGTGTGAAAACACACACGGGTGGGCAGCGGCTCTGGCCCTTTCCTCAGCTCACGGCACGTCCCTGGGCTCTCCCCCCTGTTCGCTGGCGTTGGACCAGTAAGGGCAGAGGCACAGTTACTTCTGACGCTTGCTAAAGGCAAGCGTTCAGCTGCTTGAATGCATTAGGAAAATCGGCCATTAAAAAGAGGGCTAATTATTCAGGAAAATATGTTGTGTGATTTGACTTGGATTGTTCCACTCTCCTTTTCTGAGCAGGGCTTGGGGAGAGGTGAGGCCATTATAATTACAGGTGTTTATATCTGCTCTTATTTATCTTTAGAGGTAAGACCGGAAGCAGATGGACTAGAAAATAATTCCCAACATTCTCTCCTCCTCTTCTTCCAAAAAAATTCCTGTGGAAAAAATCTGAGTTTAAGGTAATTTGTACTTCTCAGCTGCACCCTTTAAAATCCGTATATTGACAGTTAAAATCTATTTAAACAGGTTTAATCTTTATGTATACCCTTCTGGCGGTGGTTCAGAATCTGAAAGAGAGCTTTAAGTTGCAGAAGGCAGAGTGATGCATGAAAACCTTCACCATTACAAACCTGTGCAGCTCCCCTTGCCACCGGGCAGCCGTGGGGATTTACACCCGCACACCGTCCAGCCCAGGGCATGTTCAGGAGACCTCAGCCGTGGCCTTTCTCTTTATTAGTCGTGTTTCAAGTCAGTGGTGCAAGTGATTGTTGCATTTGTCTTTGTTTTTCATGTTCACTCTCTCTGCTGGCACTGTGTAGGCAATTAACAAATTTCCAGATAAAGATTTTGTTTTTTTTTTTCCTCTTGGACAAGGGGCTAGGATGATTTAAAACTTTAATTAAGTTTCCGAATTCTATATATAATTAATGGCACCTTTCCCTTGCTCCTTACTCATGTCTAAAGCAACAAATGAGCTCCTTGCGGGAGCCTGTAACCAAGAGACTGCCGCGGTACATTTCCCACTGTACACACTGGATACGGAGGAAGATCTTTGCTTTGGGGTCATCGTTTCAACTCTTCCTCCAAGTCTCAGAGCTTGCATCGGCACTGCAGGACCGATGCAAAGAGCCAGTGCTCAGCATAGCTTCCCAGACAAACGGCAGGGAGAAAGGGGAGACAGCTGAAAGGGAGAGTGAATGTTTCTGCGAAAAGTGCCGCAAAACTGTGTCCCCTCCTCCAGCCCACCCGGAACAAACCCCAACCCCGTCCGCTCGGGCAGGCAGCTGTGGTCAGTGCCCGGTCCCTGCCCTCCCATCCGCCGCTGGATTTGGTGGGAGCCGGCACTAGACCTGAAACAGTTAATGTACGCAGTGTTTGGATTTAAGCTCCTTACGTTTAGTGTCTTACACAAATAAATCGAACTGCAGCCATCATACCCCTGCCTTACCCAGGGCCAGGCATACCTAGAACTAGGATCAGCTTCTCATTGCATAACACCCCCATCACCGAAATTACTCAGTAGAGCCGGGATTAATGGGAACGGCAGCGCAGATTTACTAAGAAAGGAACGCTCGTTCATTTTCGGAGGGGTGCTGGGCTCACGCTCTCATTGCGTTGTCCCTGCTCCCCGCATTTCCCAGTGTGGGTCTGTGGCATGGCTGGGAGAAGCCCGTCCTTGCCCGCTCCGGGAGTTGCTGCCGGGTTTAGGGAAGCTTGTCGTTTCCCTTGTGCGCGGGTACCCCGGGGCTGCCCGGGGAGTCTCTGCAGGCTTTGGGGCTGGCTTGTAGCCAGGGTGGGAAAATCCAGCAAGCGGAGATTCAACACGAGCACGCTGCTTTGCAGGTGGAGGGCTGGTGTCTGGGGATTTCAGGTCTTTTTGTAAACGTTTGAAGTATAGTAAGTGGGCTGGGGCTGCGGTGAGGATTTGAAGGAAGAAGGGGGGGAGCGGTGGGAAGAGGGGAGGCCGGTTGAGCGCAGGCGCTGGCAGAGCCCCTTCCTCCCCCTTCTCTGCTGTGAGCGGTGCAATTCCCCAGTTCTGGAGCTCTGCTTGAGGATAGATCGGTTTAGTGATTACAGAAGGACTGGAACCTGTACCATGAGGATGTGGTTCCACCACGCTTCCACGTATCACTGCTGCGAGGAGAGTTCGCAGCAGCTGCAGCCCCAGACAAGGAAGTGGGTGAAGTTCTGCTTTTTAGCTTCAAATTGTCAGGGTTTCATTCATATCCTCTCACAGGTCCGTGTCCCGAGATGTGTGTAGGAGAGGCGACTTTTTCATTCGTTCAGCTTGGCTTGAAAGCATCGAAAGTGTTTTGTCACTTTCATTTCTTTTACAACATGTTTAATTTATCATTCAAATAGTGCTTTAACTTCAAATCAAGTATTTAAAAAAGGGAGACTTCATCTCGCTTTCAATGCACATCATAAATATTCCTGCTCATATCAAATATAAAAATCTGCTGTTTGATTAAAGTAATACACTAAAATTGTTAAAACAATTATCAGGATAGAATTTAAGGACACTTTTTAATTTGCTGTCATAATTAGATAGCTGGATACAGTAACCGCCTTTCTAAAATGTTTAAGTATTTCCTTAGATTGAATCTAGATAAGAGTATCTGTAGGTAGCTGTGTTGTTGCTGTCTTGGGTAAAACACGCGTTCTGTCTTTCCTGGCTGGGTTCTGGTTGGAAAGGCTTGGGGACGGGGTGTCGGCCATGGTCTGCAGAGCCCACCGTGAGGGGCAGCGGTGCCAGCCAGGCTCCCGGGGAGGCACTGGTGAAGCTGCAGAGGTCTGGGCTTCTCGCGGATGTGTAGGTCAGGTAGGACTATTTCTGCAGGTAAATACAAATGGCTGAAGACAAGTTTGCAGAAATGGCTCTGAATCAAAATTCACAGATGGAGAAAGAGATAATTACCCTCTTTTTGTGCGCCACTGATTTCTTACTTCCCCTTCTTCTACAAAGTTTCTAGAAAATAAACTTTTTTTTTCTCCCACATTTATACAAGAAATACTCAGAGTAAAAATAGTAAATGGAGTAGAACAGAAAAATACAACAGGATTATTTGTATCCTCATAAGAAGCCTAGCAAAGCAAAGTAATAGGCAGGAAAACATCATGAGTGGGAGAGATGGAGGCACAGTAAATATCCAGACCTTCTCCGTGGTTCAGCAGCTGTTTCTGTGTTATTAGTCCCAGCCCTGCTGTATTTTTTCTCTCTTTCCCTCTCCCTCTCTCCCCCTGGTGCAGTATGAACAAAAGCAACTGTTATTGCCTTTTTATGAGGGAGTCAAACTCTCTGCAAAGAGTAGACAATTTTTCCATCAGTGGTGTTCATGGCTGATGACATACAATGCCAGTAAATAGCTGTTTTGGTAATCTGATGGGTTGTTTCCTGGGGTTAGTGCTTTCTCCTGTTCCATTGCTCTCCACTATTCTGCTCAGGAGTGGTACCATGTCCTCCCGCAGCACTGCCTGCTGCAGCCGCTTGCGTATCACAGTCGTGCTTGACACAGCTTGGGGGTGTGTGGTTCTCGGTCTGCTTGGTGGTAGTGGTTCTAATAACCCGATAACCATCTCCTGCGGAAGCCACAGACCTGAAGCAGACGTCTGTCGACAGCAATTGTGTTACTGCTCGCCCAGCTCCAGTGGTGTGGCGGGCACTCCGCAGACGAGTCCCTGAACAAGGCTGCCGAGTTGTAGGAGCTCGCAATCAAAATCTAATGCTTCTCTAGCATTTCATGACTTTGTAAATATTGATGATTGTGAAAGATGCATATGGGAAGGGAAGCAGGAGGGGAAGCCGCCTGTGTATCGCAGTAGTAATGTCAGGAAAACATCACCACCTTTGCAGTTTCATTTCTCGAGGTGCTCGCTTACTGCTACCTTCCCGTAGTTGTAAGAGGATGACCCTTAAGATATAAACAGGCACATGGCACTGGGTGGGTCAAGACGAAAGCGTTTCCTTTGTGCTATGAATTATAAAATGTCCTTCTCCGTTCATTTTAATTAGCGTGCTTCAGACTGACTGCCACATTGCTTGGTGTCAGAGGAAGAGCCGCCTTCAGACTGCTAGAGACAGCATTGAGTAAGTCCGGGATAATCCTGTAATTCAGTGACACTCATTGTGTTCCCTTGTACCTACCACCGAGCAGGACTCTCCACCGCTGCTGGAGATGCCCCCCTCTGGGGGGACAGTGTGAAAACAAGGTCTCACTTGCGTCGTATAATTAAAAACCACACAGCACTTTTCACACCTTTACAGGTGTTAATTGGGGTGTTCTGGCCAAAGTCCAGCTGGCAGGTGGAAGCCCTCTCTGCTTTAGTGTTCCACGGAAAGGGTTGCGCTGCCTCTTTTTTCCTGAAGTGCCACGGAGTTTTGAGAGTGGCTTTGTCACGTCAAGCGGCTGCTCACGTCCCCTCCACGGCAGCGGAGCTCCAGTGTGCGGTAAGCAAGCATCACTTCCTACACTACTGCTTTCATGGGAAAACATAGTTAATTTTTCCTCTCAGTCTGGTGTTATAAAGCTTAGTTAATATTAATTGCGTGAGATCCTGAGGTGGGAGGGATGGGTGATACTGCAAAGCATTGTTCTTACAGGGCTCAGTGTAAGGAGGCAGCACTGAACACGGGGTCACACGCCAGATACCTCTGTGGATCCGCATCTTAAAAATCAGTGAATGACACAGTTCTTCCCCTTGCTGCACTGAGAACTTTGGGGAGACGTTTTAGTCACTACCTTCTGCTTTCTGAACCTTTAGACTGCACCCAAGTGAGCTTCCTAAGCTTTTCTCTAAAACCTGGAGGAACAGAAACAATTATTTTCATTGGCAATGTTGATGTTCTTAAATATACCCCACGCCATCCGTCTGCTCTCCTCCTTTCCACGGCGAGTCTCCTGCACTACAGCTCTTCCCCTGGTGAGCAACTCGGGTAGCTGCTTGCTCTGAGAGCAACCTAAAATGGGTACCGAAAGGGGTCAGGCTCCTCAGGATCCAGTGGGCAAATCTGCTTGCATTTAGCACAGCTAGTACTAGGTGCATTTTGCTTCATTAATGCAGTTGTAATTCATTTACAATGCAATGAAATTAAATTGATAGGCATAAACCAGCAGAAAACGGAAGTAATGTGGCAGTCCCTTGGATTCAATAAAAGTAAATATTTAGATAGGCTTCTTATCATGGGTTACAAACAAAACTGATGTGGTGGCCTCCACTGAAATCTATAATTCGCTTTGATAGTAATATTAATATTCAATATATTCAGCTCGTAACTGTTTTATCTTTCTTACTGAGGTATTTGTCTCTCCTCTGCTGCATCTTTGCCATTGTGTAAATCTGTCCCTTGTCTCCGGCGTTACTTTTCCTGAACTCTAGCACCAAGGCACCCTGTGTGGCAATGCCGTTCCATTTGCGCGTGCCCAAAGCCAGCTACAACTGCTATAGCACGCTTTTTTCTTTACACAGCTTGTTATCCAGTAAAGGCATGCGGGCATCGAAACAGCTTGTTTGACGCTCTCTGCTCCCGTCTTAAAGGCAGTAACAAAGATTCTGGAGCTCGCGCGAGCGGCAGTGCTGCGGGACCCCTCCTGCCCCGTTTCCCCTGGGGGGAATGCCGGTGATTCCCTTCGCGGACAGGCTGCACCTCCTGGAAACTTCCCCGTCGTTTTCCAGGGCAGGGATGAATCTCTGACAAAGAGCAAAGATTGCATCTCAGCAGGGGGCCTGTTCTGTGCTCTGTCACTCCGCTGATTACAAATGCATACAAATTAGACAAACAGAAGAAATTATTTTGTTTTATGCTAATTTTGGCCCGGCCACCTGCATGTTAACTAGAGTTGCATTTAATTGCGGAGAGATGAATTGTGGTAGGTTACGCAAAGTGGATTTATTTTACTTCTGCCCTCTTCTCCCTTTTTAACACCTTATTTATGTTTTGCTGGTGTGTGTGCTTCAAATGTTAATCAAGTATTTAACGAAAGGCCTAAATGGAAGTTAAATTAGATTTCATTCACTTCCTAATCTGCCTCTATGGAAACCCAAAAGCCATGGAGTAGAAAGTGCAATACAATCGCAAAATTGTCTTTTTTTTTTTTTTAAAACATTATTTTGCTGTACATATCACTTTATACTTGCATTTGTTACATTCACTCGAAGGTTGATTACCCCTAACTTCTAGATAACAAAAATTTCTGAAACCCTGTATGACTTTGTTAGGGCTGATTATTATATTTTCAAATACTCGTTTTGGTATTGTAGTCTTTCCACCCACGTGAATACCTCCTACCGCTCCTCCCAAAGTTGCACAGACATAAAATGACTGTCAGATACTTTTCCGTACCCGTCCCACAGCCTAGTGCGCAGGGAGCCCGTGGAGGTCCCAGCGTGGCCCTGGCCCTGGCCCTGGCAGAGGGAGGGCAGGGGCTGCGGGTGCAGCCTGGGGATGCTCCTTCTGCTCCGGTGGTCCGGGCAGCCGCTCCTTCCTTGGGGCTCTGTGAGTGGGACCTGGTGCGTCCCCTCGCTCCCCTTACGCTGAACACTTGCAAATGTAGAAAAAGGTAATACTTAATGTACGCTCTGTACTTTATTTTTCATTTAGGTCTTATTCCCAGAGCAATTCTATTCTTATGTGAATGAAAGTTACTGCATTGCTTTGAAGATCTTTTAGCCAGTTTTGTTTTAATAAATTTTAATTAATTCTACCTTTTCTTTTAGGTCTATCCTCAGGAGCTAATCTTTCCATGCTTAATGCATTCTAAAATGAGGTGTTTACAATAATATGCAGAGTGCGTAGTAACCAAAGGCTGTATCATGCTTACTAAAAGATCTTGCTATGCTGAGAACGAAATGGCTGTTTTTTCCATGGATTTATACCGGTAATGTTTCTGTATGGGAAAACAAACAGAACCAAAACAAACAGAAAACAAACCAAACCTTCTTGCACACTTAGTTTTTTGGGGATGCACTGGGATGCAGGGTCTCACCAGCAGGGAAAGTTCCCAGGAGGACCTGGAGGAGCAGCGGGGCGGGAAGGGGGATGGTGGTCCGTGGTGGTGGTCCGTGGCAGTGGTCTGTGGCAGCGGTCCGCAGCACCATCGCACCCACCTCCCCTCGTTCCGTGGTTTTCATATGGAAAAGACCTGCACAGCCTCCAGGTGATCTCTTGGCGTGATCCGATCCCTGCAGTCGGATGGATATATTGGTGGGGTTTGGTCAAACAACAGAACACCTTTCACATCCGCAGGCGTGCTCTCTCTCTGCCCCATCCCCTTTGCAGCAGAACGGGGTAGTTGTTGCCAGACACGGGTGTTGCTCTTTGAACGGCGGCTTTCTGCACTTTTAGAACATATTCCCCTCCCCAGGGGATAATATACTTTTATCATCGTTGGTAAAAGTGTAAATGTTTCCCTCACCCCACAAAAAGTAAAACAACAGCAAAAACCTTATTATTTTGTGTGCATGGGTATGTTTAAGACACTGATCTGACAGGGCAGGGCACTTCTTGCGCTGGAAAAAGTTTAGTAGGAGTCAGTCTGTCTTGTCAATATTACAGCTTACTGTGTATGTGTATGTTTTAACCTGCATGGCCTTTCCCTCGTCTGTCATGCTTGCTAATGAGGGTCTTCTACTTGGGTTGAAGTCTTAACCAGTTGTCAACTTAAGTAGGGGGGAGAATGGGCAAAGCGGGAAGGATGGAGCTGTGATTTCCAAAAAAAAAAGGCAGCTTAAATCCTGGGGCAAGCAGGTGCCTCAAAGTACTGGCAATATCAAGGGGGGTGGTTGCAAACAAAATTTTCAGATGTTTAATTTGTACGGGTCCATGAAGACAGCCATAATCTGATAAAAAGCTGATAGTTCATTTGCAGTTGGCATTGAAGATTAATGGCACCTAGTATAGCTAATATTCATAGAGATATAAAGGGAGGATTATTTATATATATTAACATATATATATTTTATATATATATGTTAATATATATATATAAACAGAAAACACAGTACTTTTTTCCATATCTCAGAGGAAGTTTCGCCATTTAGTTTAACGTCTTGGATCAGTCTGCAAGCAGCATAAGAGCACGTGAAAGGAGTGACCGCGTCTCGCACGGTGGCTGAAGCGGTTTGCGTGGTGCCCGTCGAGGCGAGCGATGGAGGGGCCGCAGCTGCGCGGGGGCACGAGGGACCCGGTGGGCCAGGGTGCGACCTCGCCTCTGCAGTGCGTCAGTGGGGTCCGTGTGGGAGGGAGGAGAATTCAGCAGTGGTCAAGGATGGCAGCATTTGGCCCAGGTTCCTTCTTCCTCATAAATGGCTTTTCCCAGGGGGATCAGGTGCGAGCTCAGTGGCACTGAGCTCCCAGCGATGGCAGGGATCTCGCCACCTGTGTCAGATACCAAACGATAGAACTGAGAAATCAGTTATCAGAGAGAATATTATTTTTTTAGTGGATTAAAGAAAAGTTTTGGCTATTTTAACAAATGAGTCTTGGAGAAAAAGGAGACTAATTTTCAGGGCACTGCTCAAAATGCATCGTCTCTTCTCAGCCTGCTAGTAGAAGGAAACATTAAATGGATTACTTCTATAATACTTATTTATTATTTATTGGTCCTACAGAATGAAAAATCTGCCAGTGGCTCAGTTCTCACTGGAAGTTTCTCTCTTTGGCAAAAACACAACTTGCAATCAAGTAGTTGAAACAACCCTTTCAGTACTCGGGGGCTGCTCACTCCTTATCAAAGCTTTTTCTGTAGGTTTTACTTGTGTAGGTGAGTCTGTACAAGGAACTGAGAACTTGTGTTGTGCACTTCTGCCCCCCCCCCCGCCCCAGTGTGAACATCCAGTGCCACTTCTGAAAACCAGTGGGGAAGTCCTGTGTATGAAACCCCGTGTGTTTCTGGAGAAGGTGCGTCCCTTGAACCCGGCACAGAGGCAGCAGGTGGATGTTCAGATTCCAGGCAGGAGATGTGAACATAAAACAGTCCCTTAACTGTTGCTCTGGCATATTTGAGGAACTTTTCTTCCCGTTTTAAACTGAAAAACTTAACTGTCGTTCCTAGTTTTACAGACCTGAGTTTGCACTGTTACAATCTCCCTGCTTTTGATGGAGCTAATCCTGCTGGTGGTGGTGCTGGGCCGAAGATGAGCACCGTTCGGACGGCTGCACGAGCTCTGTGTGCACGCTCGCTGCCTTCCCACGCGGCAGCCCGGGGCGATTTCCCGGCACGCGGGGTGGCTGCACGACCCGTCGCTGAGATTTCTGGAAGGAGGGGTGCAAAACAGCACACGCCTCGTGGCACAGAGCAATTGATTATAGAACTTTCTCTGTAGAAAAATGATAAAAGCATGCTGTGTAGGTAAGGAGGTATTTAGCCCTTTACCTCCCTTTTCCTCGGAGGATCATTCGCATCCTTCCCATCGCCCGAGGTTCACATCCCTTTCCTCTCTCCATTGCCATCACCCATCGGTGGGACCACCTTCGCTCTCTCTGGGGAGGTCTACAAACAAAGAGGCGTTAAAGGTCACGGAGAAGCTTCTCTGCTGTCCCAGAACTAACCTGTGTGTGAGTTCCCATCATGATCTAGGCCAGCTCTGGACATTTTGCAAGGGAAATAGTATTAAAACACCCTTTCTTTCATTTTAGGGAATGCACACGCTAACACTGCACCTTTGCGATACTCAATCCGTTTGGCTTTCAGTCAAACTCAAGATCAAGGAGGTCTTCGTTTTAAAGTGGGCCATTTGTCCAGCGGTGAGGTATTGATTGCTGCCCCGCAGTTACATGTGAGGAATTTCTTTGGGTTTGAGAATTGACTGTATGTAACTGGACTGCATTTATGAATCCCCCTTCTGCCAGAGAACGTGTGCCTGAACTGCCCTTTTTTTTATTTTTAATTCCACTTCTCTCAATTCGTAAGTTAAGGTCATCATTATTTTAAGATCTCTTGGTGTTTCAGGCAAAAGACCAAGTTACTGGGTCAGGCTTGACCCATTGATTAGTGACCCATTATTGGGTGGTTGTATGCAGTATAACAGTTGTATGAATCATGGCATTTGCATCTCGCTTATTCCTAGAGATGCTTGCTGGCTTTAATAGGCTGTGCCTGTGCCTGGCTGGGTTAATAACAGAATTAACTTCTCAGTATAAAATCTTTCATCCGAATGATGATGTGTGAACCCACAAAAAGGAGACAGCTTGTCCCTCAGTGTTCCCTGTCGTGTTTGTACTTACCGCAGCGTGCACTGTCCCATATTAAGTCTCAATGAGAAGCAAGGAGTCCCAAAGCAAAGGGTCAAATGTTTAGACCAGATTAACTTGCTCTTTCCTTTTTTTCTATACCTTTTAATAATTGTGAATCTGTACCTGTTGGCTTACCTGATAACTTCGGGTGGAATGAGTGTTACTCTTTGGGTTTCCTCGTATTCAATTGAAAGTGAAAGGTGGAGACAACATGAGAGGGTTCATTTTCACATTATTATTTCACTTTTGAGGTCATGCAATTATGTTACTGTGTCAGCCTTACTCCCTGCCACAAAGATCAAGCACATGCTGTTGTGTGCCAATAGATCTACTACATCGTGTATGGGCATCGTTTAGTATGCCACCAGAATCCCTGTTACAAATTAACCCATAAACAGGCTCAAAAATGGGCCTTATTAAAATAATGCTTCTTCTGTAATTTGTGTAACAATGATAATAGAAAATTTCAGCAAGTAAATAACTTGTTACACTTTTTCCGCAAACCTGGAATTATGCTGAGCTGTGCTGTAATGCACAGGTTAATAAGAGGGACAAAGAGTTGCTTCTAACACGCAGTTGGGGATGTGAAGAGGTTAGAGACAGAATTGGAACTAAACACGTTTCCTCGGAAGCCGATGTGCTGGGGAAGGCGAGAACGCAGGCCGGGCGCTGGGACCCGGTAAAACTGACGGGAGGGTCAGCCTGGAGTTTACAGCCCAAATGGACTGGGACTGGGGTTTGTGTTTCCGTGGGTTGGGTGTTGGTTTTTTTTGTTGTGTTTTTTTTTTTTTTTCCTTTGGTTGTTTCTTGTGTTTTGAGAGAGGTGAGTGTTGGGAAAAGCCCGAGGTGTAGTTAGCGTTCCAGTGCAATGTCTGGGCGACTCAGCCTTGCAAAGCAGCCGGCGGGGAGGAGCGGCTCTTCTCCCTGCGCAGGGATGGCTGGATCGAGCCTGGGAGCGTTTGACGGCCGCTCCCCTGGCTCCAGGAGAGGAGCATTTCTTGCGGCGGCTGCAGCCTTGCAGCACACCGATGGGAGCCACCGCACGTGCCTTTCACGTGGGCATTCGAAGCACACGGCGGCTGTTTTGAATAAGAAACCTCTGCTCGGTTGGCAGCTGCGGGTCGAGCCCAGTGCTTGTTTGCATCTGAGTAACAAACACCGTGGTTTTGCCAAATGGGTTTTGCCGATGGGAAAGTACATTCGGGGTGAGCTGGGCACAGAGTTACCTGTGTCCCCAGGTCACCAAGGTAAGGGACGAGACGATGGCAAGGCACTTTTGGGGTGATCTGGGGACACAAGGGTGACTCTGTGCCCAGCTCACCCCGAATGTACTTTCCCATCGCCTCCTCCCTTGCCATAAACACCAGATTTTATTGGAAAATAAAAAATTTCCCCTTTTGTTACAACATAAGAGATCTGAGCAGCTCAGCCGAGTCTCTTTGGCAGTGATGAAACCTCCCATTTTTCTTGTGAGACTTTTCTTTCTATTTCAATATTGTCATCTTTGTTTTCTCAGGCAATAACTTTTATGGGAAAACAAACAGAACCATAGCAGCACATTAAAGTGGGAGCAGGGGAACACTATTATCTGGGAAGCAGAAAGTGAAACAGGCTGGTTTTATCTTTAAGCACTCAAACAGATGTTTCAGCCAAGCAGTCGCCAGCCTAACTTACTTTTATTTTAACCTTTGCGAGAAGACGTAGAATTCACTTACCTAATCAAAATTATCGTGGTTATCGGTATGATTCGTTACAATGGAGTTGGCTGGATTCAAAAAGAACAGCAAGGGAATTTTTTCTATGAGGATGTGTACATGGAGGTGAAATCTCAGTATTTCAAACCAGTAAATAATGGCGAAGAACTTCATGACAGCAGAAAAAATGACAAGTGTTGTCCATCTCTCGTGAAGCCAAACACCAGTTCTGTTCGGTTCTTAAATAAGCGATATCCCTTCATCTATAATGAGTGTTCCCATCTAATTTCATGCTACAACAGTCAGTTGTGAACTGCTTGTGATCGAGGCCCGTGAGCGTCTCGTGGCTCGGTCTCGCCTTCCCATGGCATTCACGCTGAAGACTGGCCCCGTGCAAAGCACAAACCCCCGAGCGCCTGCCCCAGCCCTCCCGGGAGGGTGGACGTGTCTTCAGCTCTCCTCGGCGTATGGTGGGGAAGGCGTAGGCATATGCAAAGGTTTATAGACAGCACTGGCAGAATTTGTCTGAGGGGAGCGTGCCGAGCCTGCCCAGGCAAGCCCGAGCCTGTGAGGAAGGCTGAGCGTCCGCCTGAGGTGTTAGATGGGTTTATCCAAAAGCGGTAAAGATCCTTCCTCTGTTTAATTACTGAGCCGTCAAGGCAGGAGCAGTGGGAACATGCTTCTGCCTTTGGAACGTGTTTCATGGGAAGAATGGATACTGCAGTAAGAGCTCTTTCGGGTAACGTGGACAGGCACTGCAAGAACCAAAAGTGGGAGGCTGAACCAGAGGAGTGTGCAGGCTTAACAGAGCGGGAGACTAATCATTGAAATAAAATACCAAGCACAAAGTGTGAATTTCTGTGTTTTCTAATCAAGGTTATATGCTCTTCCGGAACATCTGTTTTGCCCAGCTTCAAGTTAGTGGGTTAAACAGAGCTAACAGGGTCAAATCCTGTGGCTCATGTTACACAAATGGCCATCAAGCAGATTAATTAGAAAATTAGATGATCTGCCCTTGAAAATTTTTCATGTATCACTTTATTTTAAGGGTGAATAGATTGATCTGTCTCCAAGCTTTGGCTCCAGCCTGAATGGAAAGAATTGCTGCTTTAGGGTGGCTTGTGTGATATAATCATTGCTTTGAGATGTGGCGAATTGCTGTGAAGAAAATAGTCTCTTGCATTCTCCCTGCCTTTAAGAAAAACTAGCCAGGCTATGTGTACCCAGCTGGGGGTGATGGTAAAGAGAAAGCGAGAGAAGTGGGTTCATTCTTTTTATTTAGGCAATTTTTATTAACGCCTTGACATACTAATTCCTTATGTTTCAGGAAACAGTAATTGTGCATAAGCGTGTCTATCTTCTTACCGGGGCTCAAAGTTGCTTTTTCCTCCTTGTCCGTGTCTTTATGTTGATAGCCCATCACCTGAAATGAGTCTGATGCTTTCGGTAACTGGTGGAAACTGTCCGAGGGCTGGATTCCCAGGGCTCGGCTCTGCCGCTGGGACAGACTGCAGTCGTCCGGGAGGCGATCGCATCCTCCCGGCAGCAGCCTCCCTCCTGCATCCTCACCCACTGAGTACAGAGCTTGGCTCCCGGAGACTGAACATTTACTCACATGCTAAGGGAGAAAACCAAAAAACACCGTGTCTGGTGAAGATTGCCATAACAGTAGTGTTACAACTATTTTGACAGTGATTTGCAAGGAGAGGATGATATTTGAGAGTACGAGTCAGATTTCCCAACACTCTGAATATATTTTCCCACAAAATTCTTTCTGGTTTGATAACAGGTGATTATTTTCTTAGCAGGTATCTTTGCTCCAGGAATAATTTTTTTTATTTTTTTTTTGGTAAAATGTATCTACTGAAAATATCTCTTTCACGGTACAGCAATAAGAGTACTTTGAAGCAAGGACAGAAAATAAATGCATGAGCAGATCTGGACATACACTTAAGAGATGTATGAGGAAAAGAAGAGGCAGCCCCGATTTATTACTGGATGACTCCATTTTCATCTCATGTAATTCTCCTTAGTAAAGTTACACCGAAATAAAATTGGAATAATATACTGCTGTCCCTGTGCACAGCAGCTAGTAGGAAGAGCGTGTACACCAGTGTGTAACTCTGTGCTTGGACGTGCAGAGGATCCTAACTGGGAGCAAAGAATTTGCTAAGGAGGTGAATGAACAATTCAGCTCCCCGTGAGACGCTAGTGCACTCCTTGCTTTCTCCGAGCTCCCTAGCCTTTTCTCTTTTTTTTTTTTTTCCCAGTTAAGAGTAAACCAAGCGATGTGCCTGCTTGGCAGGTTATATTAGGTCTTCCCCGTCTCGATTCTGTAGTCACCCGTGTGTGTCACCAGACCGTGTTGCATCACCGTGCGTGCTTTGTCTGGAATGGGGCGGGATAAGGAAAAGCCGCAGCCCTAACCCCCAGCATTAGTCAGGGCAGCAAGTTCAGTTTTGCAGCCGATTTTGCTTCCCCTGCCTCTCTGTGCCCACCGTGTAACAGCACAGGGTTACCGATGCTTCGTGCGCGACTTTTTCCTGGGGTCGGCCGCCGTCACGTTCCCAGCCGATGGAACACTTTGGGTCCGCGCAGGTGCCCCAGAGTACTGCGTCTGGTTCTTTTGTCATCAGCTCCGAGGAAAGCCTTTAGCATTTTAATATCACATTAAATTCTTAAACCCCAGCAAAAATCGTGCCAGCGAGCATCAGAAGTAATGAAACTGCCACAGGAATTGTGGAGTTATTAAAAAAAGCAGCAATAGTGAATAAATTTAGCTGTCCTTCCATAAAATGCAAAGTAACGAATAACAAATAGAGGAGCTAGTGAAGATGCTGGTCCTGCCCCTTCCTTCGCGAGGCTGGTGGCACCGGTGGCTTGCGTGTCTTTGCTGGCCCCGCTTCTCTGCCTGCGGCTGTGGGGACAGAGGGACGGGGGGCCGTGCACGCCGGGCCCCGCAGCTGCATGCTCGGGGCTTGTCTGGCAGTGGAGGTGCTTGCTCACCGTGGGGTGGAAGGGATGCCCGGCCCCCGTAAAAAGGTTACTTTGTCAGCATCTCAGCCCTCAATAGCTAAAAAAACCAAAGAAATTAACAGCGTGGAAACCGTTTAAGTACCTCAGGTAATTAGCAAATATGTTGGTGCTTTCAAATAAGTTAAATTAAATGTGTGTTAAATAAGTACCAAAAGAGAAGCAAGTGCCAGGCATTAAATGAGTTACGAATAAAACATTTTTGCAACGTTACCCAGAAATTTAGATAACTTCACTCAGTGCATAGGTGGGAAGCGGTTTTGAGCGAACAAGCCTTTAATGTCTTCCCAAAATGTAAAGCCAGGGGATGGGTGGCCCGGAGCTGGTTTGGGGGGGTCTGTCGCCTGTCCCCGGGGGCACCCGGCCGCCGCTGATGGGGCAGGTGGCCTTCCCCGAGGAAAGCGCCGGCGCTGGCCGTGGCTGCGGTGCCCGGAGCTGGGGGGGACAGGCAGGCAGAGGCAGGGCTGCCCGTCCCTGGGGAGCCTCCCGCTCCTGAACCCAAAGGGCTTCTCGAGAGCACACGAGATGTCATAGCCGAACCCCCGGACGCCTGCCCGGCCCCGTGCAATGCAACGCTCGGCAGCGGGCACCTGCGAGATGGGTACCGGCCCCGGGATGGAGACCGGGATGCGGGGCGAGAAAAACCTGGGGGGAGTTGAAGCTGGAGGCTGTGGTTTTCAAACAAGCTCTTGCAAAGCAGTTTAAGTATTTTAATATTATTTTAAATACTTAAATGTGTTAAATGAAAGCCTGCGTGGGTGTTGGTTCATTGAGCATCTTTGAAATGAAAATAATGAAACAAATGACTTCTGCTAAATAAAACAGCTTTGCAGCACGCGGTTCAGCTGTGGAGTCTTTTGAGAGTTATCACTAACCGAAGGAGCGAGCGTCGGGGTCAGGGCTAATCCTTGGGAACACAGAGCCCTCGGAGTTCGAAAGTGCATTTGATTGCTTCAAAGGCAACTCCTGAAATAAAAAAAAGAGCCCTCCTCCAGCCCCTCCCCTGTCTTTAAATGCATTTTTTTCAGACTCGCTGTGGAGTTGCTGCTCCCAGCAGCGCCGCTGCAGACGGAGGGTGCTCCGGGGAGGGATGGGGGGATGCCGAGAAGGATGCCCTGCTGTCCCACGGCCCCTCCCAACCCAAAGTGCTGGGACAAATCCTGAGGTTTTCATGGCTTTCAGTCATTTCTTGGGCAGAATCACTAATACCGCCTGCTCCTGTGACGTATGGTGTGATCGGGGGCTTCTGCATGGGGGGGGACACGAGGAGTTGCTTTAACAGCCACAGCTGTGCTGTCACTGGGGTTTGCCTCTGACTGCGGAGCTCCTATCGGTTGAAGCTTGTCTTCCCCTAATCCAATTACATCCGATACGTAACTTGTACAGTTTCGAAATTACCTCTATGTCCTCCCCAGACTTAACTAACCAGTAATGAATCATAATTTTATTGTACTTTGGGCCGTAAAAGTGTATTGTATCTTGCCATGAAATATCTTTATAAGCCTCAGCAGCTGTTTCATATCCCCTTTTTGCTTTATTTGATTTCATTTCAGCAGCAATCCGTACAGGACGGGCACACTGAGGAGGCAGCACAAAGCTGTATTATCTTTCACCGGTAAATACTTCTTGACTAATAATTTGATTCCTCCTAGAATTGTAAAGCAATAACAGAAATTAAAACAAAAGCCTGATTAATTAGAGGATAAATGGCAGCAAGCCCCAGCGCAGAGCCGTGCGCAGGCAGCACGGGCAGGAGAGTGCTGCTGACCTCCTGCACGGAACAGGGCGGTTCGGTCAGTGTGGGCACTGTAGCCTGTTCTTTTTTCTTTGAGTGTACCTCAAAACTAATTTTAAGACTTTCCCTAACTTGCTGCAGAGTGTAGCTCCTCTGTTGCTCGTTTAAAGCGATCTTCCCAAACTCAAATTTCTAGTTTTATATGTAAATGCACTGCAGATCAATTAAAAGATAAACCCAACTTTTATGTGGGAATACAGAAGGAATAAGCTCAATAAAATGTAATTCTCATATCCCAATTTTTGTATACAGTGATCAGAAAGCAATTAATCAGATTATTTTTTATCCCCCAATAATAGTTTTCCACTTTGTGGTCATTTTTTTGTCTATAATTTATAGCTATGAAATATTTTTATATCAAAAGAGATAAGCCCTGTGCAGAGGATCTGTTTTGATCAGAGGCAGACTAACGAATCGTACTGGGAAATACAACCCGGGGTGACCCTTGTATGAAAAAGACCGTCATCGACACGATGATTTCTATCTGTATCTCGTCGAAAAACCCCTGCTTTGGGAAGGCACCGGGCCTGTCCGGCTGAAGAGGGTGGCAGAAGCGGAGTGCTGGCAGGGATGGGGAGGTGGGATGCTGCCCAGAGCTGGCTCCCGCTGGGCATCAGCATCTGCTGCGGGAGGCTCCGGGTCCGGCGAGAGCGACGGACTCGCGGGTGCGTGGGGGTTATTTATTAGCAGCCGTGGTTTGCCTTCGTCCAGGCGGCACCGGCTTCATCCCGACGCGGGTCGCGGCCGGTGAGGCTGTCAGGAGTTAGAGCCGCTTCCGTGCGGAGGTGCCGGGCGGCTGCGTGGAGCCGGGTGCCGTCTGCTGTCCTGCGGGGCTGGGGACCCTCCGCCGCTCCCCAAAACCCCGCCGCCGGCATCGCTGCCGCGGAGCCACCCGGGAACGCCGTGTGCGGGGGCCGTCAGGGTGGGGGTGAGCCAGTGCCTGCCCCGTTTGGGTGGACGCGATGTGTTTAAAATACGCCGACAAGTAAGGGAGGCGAAGGGGCTTCGCAGAAGATGCGGTGGTCGGCGTTAACACAGTAACGCGTACTGCTGGATGTGACCCACCGTGTCTCTTATCATAAACCTGCTTTTGAATCCAGATCTTATCATAGTTCCCTTATATGATAGGCTCTGAGCACAGGGATAAGGGACCTAATTTACAGTTATTAGGATGCTTGGCCTGTAGCCAGTAAATTGCCTTTGCCTTTTGGGGTGGCGTTGGTTTGTGCTGTACTGAAATAACATTGGAAATCATAATAAAAAAAAAGAAAATCCATATCTCATCACAGTATAATCACACAAGCTACTTTTTCTTCTGATGAACAGTCCTACAGGCAAGATAAACTTTTCATTATCCTTGAACTTTACATGTGCTACACGTTTCAGAATTTAACTTGGGCTGAGAGATGCATATGCAGCCTAATCTTGGCTTTTTGTAAGTGCCAGGAGATTTAATACCATGGCAGAAGGGGCCACGTAGGTCTCCCAGGTTAACTCCCATTACGGAAGCCAGCATATTTTAAAAATAATATAGGCATAAGCATCTGCCATACTTGAAAATAAGATGCTGGCTCTCCAGGTAATAAGGAGACATTAAAAAAAAAAAAAAAAAAAGTGCCTAAGTCTACTTCCAGGTGCCTGTATCCCCAACTGCGAGGAACAGGTAAGGAGTGTTGATAGGTGTAGCTTGTACTTCCCTTGTCATGTAGGAAATCAATGGAGAGGAGAAAGACAGAGTGTATAAATTAAAAATAAGCAGCAGCAGCAGCAAAGAAAAGGCTGGTAAGGCAGCATTACTCGGGAGGACAGAGAAGAAAAGAGACACTCACTTGGCCGCTACTTAATTTAGACATGCTTAGGGACTTCTCTCGTATATGTTTAGATTTTTGTGACTGCTTGCTGGCGAATTTTTAAGAGGTTCTTGCCGAGTTGCCATGGCAACGTCTGTATCGCAAACGCTGCATCCGCTGCCCGGAGAGTGCAGCCGCCTTCCCAGAGCAGCAGAAATACACTCGGATTTTTTTTATTCTATTTTGTAGCTTTAAGGCTTGGTTGGAAATACGCGATAGTTGCAGCTCTCAGCCCGGTGTGGTTTCCAGGTGGTTTCCAGACTCCTCTGCAGCAGGCCCCTCCTGCGCAGGGCAGCGAGCCGCTGGAGGGGGAGCAGGGCTCGCTCCGTACCCCGCGCACCTCAGCCTGGCAAAGGGAGAAGAGTAGTGACCTGCTAAAGGAAATTTTCAGTGTGAAAGCTGGAAAAGTGTTCATTTTATAAACCCTAATGACAGGCATTTGGGAGGGAATCAAAGGATTACATAGACTTTTTCTTTTGCTGCTTTAAAGTGGGGGGCACAGAGATGCTGTGTAATTTTTCATGCGCTCCACAGAGGAGCAGACGTGGCCAGCGGGGTGCTTGTGCTCCGCATCCATTTCTCCGCTGCTTTGCTGTACCAAGCAGGGATGTTCCTGGGCCTGAGCAAAAGGTGGCATGGACACAAAACGTGAGACAGAGCCGTGACATCTTGAGAAACTGTATTTGCAGGGCTGTCCCCGAGAGGAGCAGGGGGCAGGATGCCCGCAGCTGGTACCTGCCGGCGCAGAGCCTGAAGACGGTCAGCAAAAGCCTTTATCTTCTGTGCAATCTGGCTGTCGGGTCTGCAGCTCCCCTTTGCTGGTCGGGTCGAGAGGAGAAATACGGCAGGGTTGGTCTCGGCCCCCAGCTCCGGAGGGAACGGCCAGGGAGAGCTGGTGATGGACGCGTGGCTGTTGTATCCTTTGCAGAACCACTGAGGCTGCTGGAAGGACTCCGACTGATGCCATGAGACTTTGGGTAAGGCTCTGAATTAATAAATCATCACGGTCTTCCTCCCATCCCGCTGTAAAGTAGACAAATGCACCAGGAAGGGGATGTTCAGGATGTCCAAATTCTCATTTAACAGCAGCTGCACAAGCAACCCCACAAATTCCCCGAACCTGCTGTTGTGTAGATGTTAGACTACAAGCACTGCATCTGCTGCAGCCCACTGGCATGGCTGAAATGTTCCTCTTGGCTTCAGAGGTGTTGAATGGAGCTTTTTGATCCCCACTCTTGATTTTTATTTCAATTCTCAAAAAAGTCCACTTCAGCTATTTATTTTAATGTCAAGAAAACTGATAAATGTTCATTTTTAATTTCTTTTTGTCTACTTTAAAAGGAATTTTTTAGTACTTCATTTTTCAAATGTGAAGTTTGTGGAAGTTGTAAATAATTTTTCGTGGTGGTCTTTAAAAATAGGGGTTTGCTCTGTTTTTTCAAATCACCGCATACATATCCTGTATTGATGTGCAAAGAAAACCCAAAACCCTGTTTGTGAGGAGTTGTTTTGGAACTTAATAAAACCACATACATCAAACAACTACATACAGATGGTGGTACTTTTATTCCATATCAATCAAACCCACCAAAGTATCTTGGGTATTAGGAACACAGCATGTTCAAGTAGAAACACATTTTCAATTATATCACGGCTATTGATCAAAACTCAGTAATCTGTATCTCAGAAGATATTAAGAGTTCGATCTGAAGATCAATCCATTTTCTTAATCTTAATTGCTCACTGTAGCGAAGGGATTCACTTTGAGCAAACTACGAACGTTGGACTAAACCCATTGGAAGTACTGCAGAGCAGGGAGCGGAGGGCAGACAAGCTCAGGAGAGCGTGTGTGCCAAAAAGCTACTGTTTTTTCCAGTTTTGTTGGTTGGACATCTTACCAAATGTACCCCTCCATGGGAGAGGTTTCCTTCAGAGCGGAGCTGGGCAGGCGCTGCTGCGGGTGCGGGAGCTGCGTGAGGCTCAGCACAGACAGCCAAGCTGTCCCTTGGGGTGTGCCCTGTCCTTATCGCTCCACTGGTGGGTTCGTTTCTGTTGTGAACCCCAGCGACAGATTTGTTACTGACGCCTTGGCAAGGAGCGTATCTCGCTGAAGATGTTTACAAAACAAGTGTAATGCCGGAGATGCTCCGGAGCACCTAAGAGTTGTGCTAATGCACCTCAACATTTTTAGCTTAATCTTTACTCAGGCGTTAGCCAATAACTTACAAACTTGAGTCACGGCTTGCATTTTTGTTTCAACCGTGAAGCACCTAGAAGGGCACTTGAATCATTGGTTCCTCTAGAATTGTCTTCAGAGGGTGCTGCATATTCCAAGCTGTGAATGGGTGAGTGTGCTATAGAATGGGGTTGTTGGCCCCATCCATCAGGTGCCTTCACAAGGCTCACTTGGTCCTGCTGCATGCATTGCAATGGATAAAGCCATTAAAACTGAGTGTCAAAGAGGTCTCTTTGTAGAAGAGAAATTTGCAGTGTTCAGGGGAAGCATACATTGTTGTTCCTTTAGGATCAGAAGGATTTCAGAAAAGGCCTCTTTGATCACTGAATAGTTTTTTGGGCAGCCATAGCAAACAGACGTAAACTTCTCCAAAATCCCGTTGGTTTTTCTCTGTCTGTAAGACTGTTCCAGTCCCACCCAGTAACTCCTGCTCTGAGCTTGTGCTTGGCGGTTTTCTCTGTGCCCGTGCCTCTTGCTGTTTCGTTCACAGCAGTGGAAGCTGCCAACCGGAGCGAGATGAAGTTGTGCTACGGCAGCTTTTGAGTTCTGGCTCGTCCGCGTGGTGACCCGGAGGGCAGCCCCAGTCAGCCTGACGGCCTCCGTAAGGGAACACAACACCTAGACAAGTTGCGTGTGACAGAACTGTCTGTTTGCAGCCTCCAGCCTTGTCCGCGTTCACGTTCTGCCGCGGTGCAGGGGCACTGCCTTTCTCCCCTTCTCACGCAGTTTGATTCAGAGCTCATTGGTATTCCCAGTGACGGCGGTAGGAAAACTTTCATTTATCATGAGTTGTGCCTCTAATGAAATATCCATTTCCCAAATCAACTGCTCAAATTTCCTGTCACTTGAATGACTTGATATAGCATTGGAAGTATTGCTTTCGAGTGCTAACAACTGCTGAGCACTAATGCACAGAGGAAAGGCTCTGAGCCTCTAAAAGCTGGGGTTTCTTGCCAAAACAAAGTATGTGACTGGCAGGAAGCGTTTTTCTAAGATCTATGCACTCTTAATGGTGTGGCAGCTATGACTGTGCTTCCACGTTAGGACTCTCCTGCTGTAATTTTTACTTAAATGAGCTCCAAGTATGGAAACTGCAACTGTAGTTCATGCTGTTGATGAAAGGAGTCCTTTCCACCTTACCTCCTGGCTTTTCCACCCCTGGGCTGCCTATCCCTGCCCTTTCCCCTGTGCTGACATTAATCTTCTTTTGCTCTGGTTGTTCCTACTCTCTGGTTTCCCTCCGCCTGCTGTCTTCTGTGCTACCACAGCCAGAGGCTTCTGATGAGCGATAAGTAGCATTAACCACTCTAATGGTCACGGGCTTATTTCACTGACTTCGCAGAGCTATTGTATTGGCAGTGTTCTCATAAAACCCTATGAAATGATGCGTCATCCTTCTGACTTAATGCTAAAATGCGACGTTTTCAGGATTTTGATTAAAATGAGAGGTTTTAAGCCAACACTCATTCTACTTGGCAGTTGGTTTAATTACATTTGAGCTCACTTTAGATGGCGTTTGCAGACTCTGGCATCACAGGCAGGGCTGGGCCGGCCGCGCTGGCGATGAGCTGGGGACATTGGCTGTGGTCCAGGAAAGCCTCCGGCAACAGATATTAAAGAAGATGTTTTATAAGAGCAATATCGGTTCACGATGAGGATGCAAAGCCTAACAAAGCATGCCGAGCAAGCTACGGAAACCAAAAATCATGTAAGATGCGTTTGCTTTGGAAGCATTGGAGAAAATAGAAGAGATACTTGTAGAGGTTGCTTTTTAAATGACAGAGGAGGACAGGAAGAATAGAAAGCCTTACCTTGAAGAGATACATAAGAGAAACGGGAGAAACCGCCGTGCAACGTGTTTCCTTGTGGCTCCTAGCAGTGATAATTAATATTACTAAGAATATGAAAAAATAATTAATAATTATGGTGTGAAGGGCAAAAATTAAAGACATTTTTTCTGTGAGGTTATATTCTGTATTCTGTTTACTCTAAAAATAAATAATTTACTATTTGTGATTTATGTTGTTAATTTAAATTACATTTTTCTTGAGTATGAAACTGCAGTAGATAATCATGTTCGCAGTGCCAAAGGCTGTGTTATGTCTTTTATAGAAGACAAGTCCTGGCCTATGTGTTTTGTGATTCAAGTTTCAAATTACATTATTCACCTCTGCCTCTGTGGTTTTATACCCTATTCAAGATATGTGCTAGCAGTGCATTCTTGTATGCCAAGAAGATGTTTTGGGTTTTTATCTTTATGAATGACCACATTATTTATTTGGAATACACCAAATGCCAACAAGTACTCATGGAAGCAGCAAGCAAAACCTCACAGCAAACAATGTGACACTAATCTGTTGTTTGTGCTAAAATACAGAAAGGAAATTACTGCTTGGCTGTCATGAAGCTCATAAAGGAAAAAAAGAAAAATGCCACCGAAAAAGAAAAAGCGTCAAAAGAAAGTTCCATTATCAGTTTGTTTCATGCCTTGTAGCTCCAGCTGCAAACAATCCCTTTCATAAATACACCCTCAAGATAAATGGCAGCACGATTCTGGTGGTATCAGTGAGATAAAACCACAAGTCTTCTCCATTTGGGGGAGGGAAGAGCTGCTGAGACTACTGCTTTATTTTGTTACATCTCATCACCATCTTGGGGGAGAAAATGAATATGTATCGTCTGTTATCTTGTCATTTTTGAGCCAAACATCTTAAAATACATTTTCTGTGAAATAACCCTAGGGATTTCAAGACCAGAATAAATTATTAGAGCAATTTGAGCTCGGAGTCCCTGTACTTGCTTTAAACATGGCAAAAGCTCTTCCTAGTGTACGAGACTTGCTTTTGCTTAGTAACCAAAGGAAAGAAAAAAAAGAGAAAAAACGACCCCCCAAGCATACTTAGCCTAGGTGCTTCTGCCAAACTGGGTAACTGCTTAAACTGCACAAGCTGATGAGGCTATTTAATGAAGCTCTCCCAGGGCTTGAACTGCAGACCGAGTAGGTGTGGTGGACAGATCAGGTGTCCAATGCCCTTTCAGACTGTAACGCTAATCCCCTATTTAATCACGTCCGCAGGAACTTGTAAATGCTTTCTCTGGTTTATGTTTTCCTTAGGCTCAGTAATCACTTTACAAGAACGTGTCTGGCTGGGAATGCCTGGGGAGAGACAGCGGATGCCCTTGCCCCGACCAAGATCCCCTGGTTGTCTCCGGCAAGCGGTGCTGGCTGCAGTGCCCGTGCAGGACCACGCAGCCGAGCAGCAGCGCCCGTGCAGGACCACGCAGCCGAGCAGCAGCGCCCGTGC